>JAFFST010052617.1:23696-40914 GCA_022414735.1 Noturus placidus
TTCATTTACAAATTGCATTTTGTGTTTACTTGTGTTGTCCTTGACTATTGTTTAAATTGGATTGATGTTCCGAAACACTTAAGTGTGACAAACATGCAAAGGAACAGGAAATGAGAAAGGGGGCAATCACTTTTTCACACAGGGCCATGATGGTTTGGATTTTTTTTCACTTTTAATAATAAACACCTTCATTTACAAATTGCATTTTGTGTTTACTTGTGTTGTCCTTGACTATTGTTTAAATTGGATTGATGTTCCGAAACACTTAAGTGTGACAAACATGCAAAGGAACAGGAAATGAGGAAGGGGGCAAACACTTTTTCACACCACTGTATATCTTTATATAATGTACTCATTGCAATTGATGTAGCCTTTCATGCTTGTTTTGCATGTACTATACTCAATGCCCTTTCCGTGACGTGTTTGCTCATGGTCTCGCGAGGTTGGCAGGGGATACAGAGTGGTTTGTAAACTGTGTTACTAAGCAACACCAGAAGCTGACGAGAAAATGCTTAATAGAGTTTAGAGTATTGCCTAGAAGAAGCAAAATAAGATAAAAAGCTAGCTAAGTTAGCTGACTGGTTAAATTAGATAGTTGTCTTGATGAATTTAGCTGTAACTAAATTAAAGTATTTTGTTTTTACACAGCCTGTTTCTCCACAGTGATTATGGTATGGTTACTTTCACCTAGAAGTAAGTGAAAGACTGATCTCCAGTTATTTGAAGCATTTGGTTGCAGTTATTGCTGCTAAAGGTGGCACACCCAGATTTTATGTTTAAGGGGGCAATTAGTTTTTCACATGGGCAATAGGCATTGGATAACTTATTTATTTTTTTTTTTTTGCTTCAACAAAAAAACAACTGTATTGTGTGTTTACTCAGGTTTCCTTTGTTTTATGTTGTGTTTTGTTTTAAGATTTAAAACGATTTAGTATGAAATATACACAAAAACAAAAGGAATCAGAATGGGGCAAATACCTTTTCACAGCACTGTACATATATACAAATATACATATTAGTGATACATTTGTTACAATCTAAATTATGTGTGGCATGGTGGTGCAGCTGGTAGTGCCATCACCTCACAGCTCAAGGTTTGCTGTTCGATCCTGGGCTTGTGTTACTTTCTGTGTGGAGTTTCACATGTTCTCCCCATGTCTGTATGGGTTTCGTCTGGGTTGGCAGCTTGTTGACTATAAATTGCACTGTATGATTAATTGGCATAAGAGGGTGTATTACTACACTGCCTGTGTTTCCAGGATAGGCTCTGGATCCTCTGCGATCCTCTGCGACCAGGATAAAAAGGTTACTGAAAATGATACTGAATGAATGAATGAATGAATGAATGAATGAATGAATACATGTATTAAAAACTTTGTCAACACTTAACTATTCCAGTCTAGTTAACAGACCCAAAAGTTGTTGATTTATTTATTTGCTTACCTTAATAATAATATATATAATTTTGGTATCATTCGACTTCTAAAGTGCAGATACAACGCTGTTTCGAATAAAGGACCTTTATTTTGACGTTCTGGCTGTATATTCTCCTTAGGGTCTTCACACTGTGAATCCGGAAGTAGTTCTTTAAAGTGAACATGTCGAACTAGCCGCTTACCAATAAAATGGCAACTCAGATGGTTTATTTTGAGACATTTAAAGACGGTTTTATTCATTAAAAAGTCTGGCTTTATCCTTCTGACACTGTAGTTAGTGTAAAATAAATTCATGTCATAAATTGATTATATTTACATAATGAGTTTGGGAGCTAGCTAGTTTAAAAAAAAGTCCCCACGTGAGTAGCGAGCTCTCGAGCCCAGGACAGGGCAGACATGCCTGATAACACTATGAAGCCATATCATGTCCTTGTGAACACAATTTGAGTGAGTTTCAGTTCTTTTTATTGAGACATGTTTACAAAACATTATATATGCTTCATACTTAATAATTACTCCCTGTTTGTGATGTGGCAGGTTAGAGGAAAGGATTTCTTGTTACCTTGACGACCCTTCTTACATCTCTTCCGGTGTAGTACACTCATCCATATATTATGGTATATATTCTGTTTGTGTTCATGCCAGCATGAATAGGAAGCCTTCTAGTAGTAATTCTTCTCCTTAAAGCCATGATGCACAAAATCCGCAAAACCAGAGTCCAGATCCTGTGAACTTCTTCTGCACCTTTTCTCGTCTCATCTCCTTGCCTGAGCTCTAGAAGACCCAGTTCTGAACTATGAGTATACTATGAAGAGCAGGCTGTTTTCCTGACCTGCCTCTGGTCTACGGTCATGCTCAGGCTCCGTGCCCTGCGCTGTGACTTTCACAGACTGTTTCATCATGGCACTGTGTGTCAAGACCATGTCCTGGGGCAGCTCCGGGCCTGCACAGCTGAAGACCAGCTCTTTGATGTGGTGAGCAAGAACAAGGCAAAACTCGCTGTCAGTCATGTGGGCTTCGCTGTGGGCCTGCTGTGGCAGTTTCAGAGGGAGAGACCGGAAATGCTGCGGACGGTCAAACTGATCCGGGCTCATCCACAGTTCCTCACACTTCGGGTTCTGGCTGAGAATAAGATCAGCCTGATGGATAATGCGACAGTGGTGGACATACTTTATTGTGGCCTCAGGTATATGATGTCACCTATAACACAGAATTGGCTCTTGGTGACTTCACACACACACGCACACACACGCACACGTGCACACAGAGCCAAGTGGATTCCTATAAAACAAATAATATATAGATATAGATGTTTCTTCATTATGACAAGTAACAAAAAATAGGTCCTTGGCTATGTTAAGATATTAATAATGAAATTAATCAAACCAATATTGGTTCAAAATTTTTCTTTTGAATATGATGCAAAATGTAAATGTTCTCTATAAATTTTTCTCTCCAAAGTTTTTGTATGTTATGAGCTTTTTTGCTGTGCCAAAATATAAACAATCACAGACACATCAACATCCCTCAAACCCCACTTTTGAAATTGCAGAAGCTTTGCTGCAGAGTTTACCTTCTTCTTTTCTGTATCGTACTTGTGGTACTCCAGGATAAATCTTTTAGTGTTTTCATGTGACATGTTTTGTTAGTAAATTGCAAAATGCATAATCCTTTCCCCCTTTCTCTTTTTCCCATTCACAATCCATGGGCGATGCATCAGTTGCATATGCAGCGGTATAATGATGGAAAACCACTGATATTATTGATCCATTTATTCATCCATTCCTGTGTTTCTCTTTTTAAAGACTTAAGATTGAACCACATGACTCTCTCATCCAGCAGTTGGTGATTGAAGCCTGGAACAGATTAGAAAGGTAGGGGTGAGTCTAAGACTGTGGGAAATATATCATGACACTAAAAACGTTTTGTGACACACAGTATGCACAATGTAGCATGTGAATTTTGAGATATATGATTCCTTATTATATTTGGTGCCAGCAAAACAGTAGTGCCACAGAACAGTGTGCATTATCAGTAATCATATAACACCCTTAAAAGTAAATTAGAAAAATGAAATAATTGGTATAAAATACATAATTTAATGCTATATAAAATTAGTGTTATAGATATATTGATTGTAATTTATAATAGTATCAATATTATATTGCTGTCACTTTTATATTCTGTGATAGTATTATATTCTATGTGACTTGTGTTTAAGTTTTTATACCCAAACCCAGCATTTTCTATTTTACAGATTCCCCATGACGACTCTGTCAAAGTTATCTATTTGTTTGAATGACCTGGGACTGCACCACAGTCCATTGATGGGTCACATTACTGATATTGTGAATCAGAGACTGGATTCAATAGAAGATGCCAGGTATTGATTATCATTCTCTCTCTCTCTCTCTCTCTCTCTCTCTCTCTCTCTCTCTCAAAAAGTCGCAAAGTCCTTTATACAGATGGACATCAAATAATATGTATTTATCTTTCTCAGAGTGTTGACCACGCTCATGATCAGTATTTCTTCACTGATATCTGCCCAGTTACGGGACGCACTGATTGAAAAAGCTGTAGTTCTATTAGACAGCATGGACACCTTCCATTACAACAATCCCAGGAGGGTAGTACAATTCCTCAGACATATCAAATGCATCCATCGGCCCTTATTGGAAAAGTGCAGCCGCATTCTCCAAAAAAATGTCCCTAATTTGGATGTGGAGAACCTTAGTATTATAGTGACACTGTATCAGTCGCTGCCATTCAGCACCTGGGACTTCAGACAGGCTGCCATGCTGAGGCTGGTGGAACTGATGGACTCATGCACTGACCCGGAATCTTTCACAAAGCTCTTTATTGCTTTGGGACCCCTGGCAGGACCAGCGACCAGAGAGAGGTAAAAGCAGGAAAATCATTCCAGGACCTGTTTCAGTCCTTTCAGCATATCTCTTTGTGATATGCAAGTCATTAAATAAAACAAATTCTTTTTAACCTGTTGTACCAAAAACATAATAATAAATTAGCACCACTCAGTAATTGTGCAGTGTAACAAAGTCATTGTTTAGTGTGTGTATGGTGTCTCAGGGCCATTTTCCAAAAAGCATTATAAAGTTAAGGTCATCTTAACTTGTAGAGAAGGTGTTCAATGTTACTCTACCATTTTAACAATAATATTTGTGCTGTAATGCTTTTGAGACTCTCAGCCATGATAAATAATTCTTTGCTTATGTAGGATGTTTCGTTTTGAGTCAGAGTAATCTTTGTTAATTCTTTGTTTATACCTCAGGGGGGCTGAATGCTCGAATCTGATTGGTCAGAATTATTTTTGGGTAACAGCATGGCTCAGAAAGTGTTCGAACATGCCCATTATTAATAACCTGTTGTTCATGTTACAGCCGGAACGACATTATTAATTCTGTAGTAACAGCTCGTACACAGGGATGTATAGGGTGGACACTCCACTTCACATAATCTAAGACTAATAATAAACAGATTTTTTTTTCAAAAAGGTTGTTTTTTAATTAAGTCAAATGTATAATTGTTTTTTTTTAAAGGAGACGCTTATTTAACATTTATTATTTTAAACATGTTATAAGAGTGAAAAGGTTTCAGTTTAGAAAAGTCTTCAGGGCAGAGGAGTTTACACTTATTGGTTTCTGAGAAAGTCAAATGACCGGTTGTGTTTATAGAAAGAGGGAGCGATGCTGATGAAAGAATGACTGCTTATCGCAGATATAACACAGGTGAGGACAGGAGAAAAAACGTATCTTTCTGACGTGCCACAACATTAAGTTGAACTATAAACCATTAAAATGTGCAATGTGTTCTTTGCTAATAATGTAAACATTGTAATTGTTGGCAAAGTGCTGTGGTAAAGGGCACCTGGAGAGGGGTAATGTGGATATTTCCATACCATATAACAGCATGGTCTGTCATGTGTTATTCCTTACTTAATACATTTATCCATCTTCCGTAACCGCTTAGTCAGAGTTGTGGTTGATCCAGAGTCTTTCCGAGGAATACTGTCCATGAGGCGAGAATATTAATTATCAATTTGTATAGCGCTTTTTTATAATGGTACATTGTCTCAAAGCAGCTTTACAGAAATATCATTTTTACATTTACAAACGACTTACTAATGAGATCACATTCACACACCAATGGTAGCAGAGCTGCCAGCTTGCCATTGGGGGCAACTTAGGGTTCAGTGTCTTGCCCAAGGACACTTCGGCATGTGGAGTCACCCAGGCCGGGATTCGAACCGCCAACCCCACGGTTAGTGGATTAGTGGACAACCCGCTCTACCAACTGAGCCACAGCCGCCCTACAACCTGGATGGGTTGGCAGTCCATCATAGAGTACCATTCACACACATTCACATACTCATTCAGATGTAATGGCATGTTTTTGGGGGCTAGGTAGAAACTGGAGAACCCAGAGAAAACCCACACTCATACAGGTAGAATACCCCGAGCTCAGAACGGAACCGGGGACCCTGGAGCTGTGATGCAGCAAGTCTACTTACTGCAGAAACAGACACGTAGACTTGAAAAATGCTTCCAGATTTAAGACATGCTGTATTTTCAAAATGTAGATGCATTTCAGGTTGGAACCATAGAAATGCGAGTGCTTTTGATATCCAACTTCTAAAGCTGGTGAATTTGTGTCACAGGTTGGAAAGTACAGCGCTGCAGTTGGCTGATCAGCTGAACTCTCACCAAGCTCTCGTGATAACGGAGACACTGGAGGAGATACAGAGCCGGAACTTTCAACTCATTAATAAGTAAGACGTTCATCCTCGCTTTTGCTGTCTTTATGGAAAGAAGTTGTTAGTGACCTCTGTGATATAATGATATATCAGTGAGGTCAAGGCCACTTCATTATATTGAGACATGGCTGGTTAGGCCATAGATTATCTATCCTATATACTGTATATGAGTGTTGATTGATTGTGATCATTTTGCAGGATTGCATCTGTACTGGACAGGAACCTAGAAGTGTATAGGCCAGTGGAGATTGCAAAGATCATCCAGGCACTTATTCTGCTGCACTGTCAGAGTCCTGAGCTTTTCTCCAGACTGAGGAGCATAGTGCTCCGGTGAGTCTCATCCAATGCTTAATACCATTTGTTATTCACATCCTTTGACTGATTAACTTGTATGAGGTGATTCATATTCTGCATCTCAGTTCGCCTACTTTGGCTGTTAACACTGCCGTTTATCTACTGATGAATTTTGTTTCATATTCCGTTATGAGTTAGCTGTTAAACTAGGAGTGTTTATTGACCAAAGCATGCGTCAGTATATTGGTGAAAGCCTGAGAAGTAGAGAAAGGAGCCTGTCTTTTAAGGTCGACCTGTTTTAAAGTAGCCGCAGTATTTGCATTAAATGTTTGAGCTCTTATTCGTTATTTAATTATAGACATTTTGGTTTTGAATCCCATCACGTGTGTCTTTATTAGTTATTTGCAGACCTGTGTGCACATATACGAGGTGATCATGCTGACCCGTGTGCTTTCCATGCTGCCCTCTGCACGTATTGAGGAGTCAGTCTTCTCTCGCATTGACGCAGTGTTGCCTCAGTGCAGCCTGGTAGGACTAAGTTCAGTCACAACGGCCGTTGCCAAATGGATGCGAAATGACCCTTCCTACAGCCAGAGCACTCACAGCAAGTATGTGCGTCTGCTGCAGAACCTAAACCGCTGTGCACATGAGCGAGTCCACACAGTCAACAGACTGGACATGCTCATGGAGGAACTTAAATTCATGTCAGGGGAATGGTTTGATGAGATGCTGCTTGAGGAGACAATTGTGGTACTTCAGAGATTGGCAGATCAGCTCACCTGGATCAACATGCTAGACCTGGTCCTCTTTTTGACCAGAACCACCTACCGCTCCACTCCATTACTGGACCGAATCGCCAACGTAGCCTTAGAGAACACGCATAAGGTAGGCTGATTTTTACTGATTTTATTTAAGATCTGCGTTGTCAATCTATTTCCTTATTCTATGATTGGTGTTTTAGAGTGGTTATAGTTATATAATAATTACAGTTGTAAGCTTTATTGTTTGGTCACTTGTTTAAGCTGACAGGAAGGTTACAGTAACTCAAATAGCCAATCTTTACAACCATAGTGAGCAAAAAAGCATCCAAAACCTTGAGGTGAATGAGCTACAACAGCAGAAGACCACATTGTTTTCTACTCTGGTCCGTCAAGAACAGAAATTTGAGGCAACATTGGGCACGGGTTCACCCAAACTAGACATTTAAGGATTGGAAAAAGACCAGGCACTGTGTTTCTCATGTTCAACTGTGTATCTCCCGTTCAACTGTGTAAACTCTAGACGTTGTTGTGTAAAGAGCTGTTGGGTTAAGTGGTGTTGTGTTAGGTTGCAAATAGTTTAAGATCTTTTTCGATCTTTTGATAATCAGTAAATCTGAATATGATTGTGTTATAGTGGATTCATTTTTCTGTATTTATATACATAAGATTTTTAAAAAAATCCCTTTTAGATGCATTACTCTGCAGTTTATGTCACTTTGCTCCCGTTTGGTGTGCTTAACTACGACTCTCCGAAGGTGGACGAGTTATTTGATGCTTACATTCAACATTTCACACCAAAAATTAGTGAGTTTTTTTTTTTTTTGAAAACTAGAATCATTTTTGCATCATGATTGCAGAAAAATTTAACTACAATGAGACTCAAACTCTCTGTCTTGTATATTCCCAGGTTCCTTTGACCCTCATATGTTGGTTCTGTTGGCTTATGTCTTGGCTCTGACTAACCGTTTCCCAGAGCCACTGATCAGAGAAATATTCAGAGTGGATTTCCTGGCCAAGCTGGACGCACAGCTTGAGAGTACGTGCAGTTACTTAATGCTTGTCTTCCTTCTAGCAGTTAGAAAATTCATAGCGGTGTAATTCTGACAAATCACAAATCAGCATATTAAATCTAATATTATCTTTTATGCATATATGTATGTATGTGTAGGTTTAGGCACAGTCATTCTTTATTATTTTTTCCCCAACATTTTAGAATAATAATAATAAAGTCATCAAAACTCTTATGCTGTGATTAAAAAAAAAAACAAGTCAAAGTAATTTAATATTTTAGCATCTTCAAAGTAGACATCCTTTTTGCCTTGAATTTCCAGAAATGTATTCTTGTCATTTTCTTAACTGATTTCTTGAGGAATCTCCATGAGATGCTTTTTAAACAGTATTAAAGGAGTTCCCACGTATGCTGGACACTTATTGGCTGCTTTTCCGGAATATTTCACTCCAAATAATCCATTTCAAAAAATAGTTTTTTGTTAGTTTTCTAATGAAAGAAATTAATATATTGGCACAATGATATTTTTGTCTACAGCAAACATTTAATCATATACATTCAGGTCAAAAAGTTTTTAAGATCATGAGAAACATTTCAGTCAAGTGTCTCTAAACTTTTGACCGGTAGTGTGTGCATGTATATTATATCTTTTTTGTAATCTCTGTGTGGAAGAGATACTTGATACTCGAAGAGATACTCGATACTTGATCTTTGAAATGACCAGTTGTAGACAGGGTACTTACTAGTACATGATGTACAACACTAAGTGATGCTCAATTTCCTGTATACTTCCCATTAACAGCTCTCTCCAGTGCTCAGAACATGCGAGTGCGTTTGCGCCTGATGCAGTTGAACCGTGCCCTGTGTCTCGAGTGCCCGGAGTTCCAGGTGCCCTGGTTCCACGAGCGCTACTGCATGCAGCTCCATAGAAGAGGTGAGTGAGGATACATATCTGCTGTTGTCATGCCGGTTTTGCTATTGTAGTGCTGTTTTTAAAGCACCAAAATTGAAACAAAAGGTATGTCCAAGTTACCATGATGGTTAATAAACGGAATTTCTTTTTCTGAAACACAGACCACAGCTCGGTCCATCTAGCCCAGCAGGAGATCCACAGGATGCTGGGAGAAGTGCTTGGAGGCATTAACTGTGTCAAACTTGCGGCGTTGACTCCGTACTTCTACACGGTTGGTGAGTTTAACCTTCGACCACACCTTTTCCAGAGATTAGTTGGAATAGTTTTACACTTTTGAATCAATTTTGCAGACTACGAGTGCATCCTGGATTGCAATCAGCAGGCGGTGCCTTACAGTAAACTGAGCGAATTGCAGATCAATGAAGAAGGCAAGGTGCACTGGGACTCGTGGTCAGAGAAGGAGAGGACAGAGCTACCTCCAGGTGCTAAGCGGTACGTGGAATGCATAAACAAATGTGAACACGTTTCCTTTATGCAAAGGAATAAAATATGACTGGGCATGCTGTTATAGGAAAATAATTAATGACCTGGGTTGTGTGATGCCACTGCCTCGCTAACGATTACAAATTATTATTTATTAATAAACAACAATACATTATTTTCATCATAGTGGGGCAGTGGTGGATTGACGGTTAAGGCTCTGGGTTACTGATCGGAAAGTCGAGGGTTCAAGCCCCAGCACTGTCGGGCCCTTGAGCAAGGCCCTCAACTCTCTCTCTGCTCCGTATCATGGCTCTCTCTGCGCTCTGACACCAACTTCCTAACGTGCAAGGATATGTGAAGAAAACGTTATTGCACTGTGCTGTATTGTATATGTGACCTAAAAGGGTCATGATCATTTTTATTATAGTTACATTTAAATGTTGTGGATTCCTGTTATCACTTACATTATAGCAGCTGTAAACATTCAGTCCTTATCCAGCTTCTCTTTTTTCCCCCTCTCTCTCTTGAAGTTAATAAGACAAAAATACAGCTTGTCATGCTACAGAGAATGTGCATAATATGTCCTGAAGACTTTCCCATAGCATACAACTTGCTATTACAAAGAGCTGGAGACTCCTTCCATTCATAAACCTCTCCTTAGTTGAAAGGTTCACCATATCAATTATATATCATTATATAATTACTGTTGATTATTAAAACCAACACTACTATCAGAGCTGCTTCCTGACCAATCACATTTGAGAATTCAACAGCACTGATTTATAGAATTGAGTTCTTCTGAAACCTGTTTCCTTAGCATTGCTCTAGACTTCCTGAATTCCAAGTCCTTCTGCAAAAACTCCCAGCACATTAAAGGAGACGTCCAGATGAGAAAGAGACATCTGGAGATTTTAGGTTATCACGTTTTGCAGGTGAGTAAAGAGAGAATTGTACCTTTTACCTATCTAGTTACAAAAGAAGATTTATAGACTCATAAACTGCTGTCCAACACAGATTCCTCACTTTGAATGGAATTCTATGGAGCTCTCAACACCTGATTCCTGGAAGGAATATTTGAGAAAGAAGTTATTCACAGAACTGACCTGAATCACTGAAACTATCTGAAGGTTTTATGATGATACCAAAAATGCACTCTTATCTGGATATAGCATGCTTGTATGTTTATCTGGGAGAGTGTGGCTATTGATGGGCTGCATACAATGTGCAAATGGTCCATTCTTCTCCTTATAAAAACTATAAGAATAAAGAGAAATGCCACACTGCCAGTAATGACTCTTGTGATTAAAAAAAAATCTGTATATTTTGCAATATAAATATTGCTGTAATAAATAACCTAATATCACATTTAATTTTGCAATCTGAATGAATATCTTAAACGAATAAAAGTTTGAGAAGTTTTTAATTTTTTTGAAAAAAAAGTTAGCGTACATGAATATATTTAGCATCCTTGTGAAATCATCCAAAACTATAAAACTGGTGTCTGTTTCATGCTCATGCACTACTAAATTATATCTTCATGTATAATTGGAATCATCAAGTTGGGCTAAAAACAAATTGTCCCTTGACAGAGACTTTTTTTTTTATAGTTTGGGCATTTTTACAGCATTTAGTCGCATGGAAACGCAGGAAGCACCAGCTGCATAACGCATCTCTCTTAAAATTCCAGCCCACTGCTTCTTGTCCTCTTCATACCTATCGTAAAAATAGTAGCCTAAAGGTTAGACAGCTTTCTGCAGGAAAGCTACAGTTAGTTTATAATAACATTTACATAATCTTTGTTGTAATGCTTATACCAAGATTCCTGTAGTGATTACTTACTGCCAGATGTCTGTGATCTCTGATGGAACACACTCTTTATCTTGCCCTACCATGGTAAATCCCCCGATTGCATAAAGCTCTCCATCAACACTGACGACATTTACTGAGCTCCTCTCCTGTGCAAACTCAGGGAAGGATTCCCACCTACATTGCAAAAAATGATTATAAAGCATGATTGCAAATATAGATAATCATATCTGGTGTATTATTTTATGCAAGTAAAATTTGTAAAAGTCCAGTTACATAAAGCTTACAAAGGTCTGGATAAGTAACTGACATGACTGAATAGCATCAGTGGTTACCTTTTAATGCTTGACTAATTGGAAGTGGTTATGTTTTGTTTTGTAGTGGCATGTTTTTTTTAAACCACTTTTAACTAGTGCTACAGATTCTGAACAGACGAGAGCTATTTTTAAGTTGACAGAGGGGGGTGATACATACTTCTCTGTCCATTACTTCTATGTTTCGTAGGGGGTTGCTAACAATCTATTAAAGTCTGTGAAAACTATTCCTTTTCTGGGCAAATAAAATATATGACCAAAATTATGTGGACACCTGACCACAACATCTATGTGTTTGGGGAACATCCCTTTCCAAGGAATTATCCATCCATTTTCTGTAACACTTATCCTACATAGGTCATAGGGAGCCGGGAGCCTATCCCAGGGAACTCAGGGCACAAGGCGAAGGACACCATGGACAGGTCACAATTGTGCGCGCACACACACACTTGCATACCACAATTTAGAGAAAATCAGCCAATCAGCTTACAACACATGTTTGGGCTGGGGGAGGAAAGCAGTGTACCCTGAGGAAACCCCTGACATATGGGAAGAACATGCAAACACTGCGCGCGCACACAGGGCACAGGAAGGAATCAAATCCGGGAGGTTCGAGGCAAACATGCAAACCACTAAGCCACCATGCCCCTCCAAGGCATTCATATGGAGTTATGTCCAATATTTCTACTACAATTGCCTCCACTTTTCTTGGAAGGCTTCCCACTAGATTTCTGAATGTGGCTGTGGGGATTTGAGTCAGCCACAAGAGCATTAGTAAGGTTGGGCACTAATGTAGGGCAATAAGCCCTGGTAGACATGTGGCATTCCAATTCACCCCAAAGGTGTTCAATGGGTTTGAGGTCAGGGCTCTGTGCAAGCCATAAGTATTTTCACACCAACCTTATCAAGCCATGTGTTTGTGGATTGTCATGCTGGAACGGGTTTGGAATAGAAACTTGGTTCCAGTGAAGGCAATCCTTAATTCTACAGCATACAAAGACATTCTAGACATTTGTGTACTTCCAACATTGGGGAACTTCTACATACGTGTATAATGGACTGGTATCTATATACTTTTGGACTGTATAGCATGTAGATAGTTGTTGATCCAGTGCCTACATCTGTATGCATGTAAGGATCTGCTTCAGAAGGCTTGGTGTTTAATATTTACAAAACCGGAGGGATGAGTTCAATCTGCTGAAATACATGGTTGGGTCCACATCTGTCCACATGGTCTGCCAGTTGATGACCACTGGTCTAGAGTACTGTATCAGTAAAAGCAGTATAATTTTACATAATGGCACTTACTTGTTGGTTCCAAAATCATAGGACTCGCACGACGCTAAGAGACTGTTTTCATTGACTCCTCCCACCACAATGATCTTTCCTTTATGGACAGCTGCCCCAAACATAGACCGTGGTGTTTTCATTGCAGCTAGCTCTTTCCATTCAGACTTTTTGTGGTCATATGCAAACATCTTGCTGATGGTTTTCCTATTTTGTCATACAGAAAAAAAACACACTATGAAACAAATTGAGATTGTACATGATCAAGATTGTTATTGTCAGCATTGCTTTAACACCGTTCCTACTTGTCGTCTGTCTTTCCTCCTATACAGTAAACCAGACCGTTTTGTGAGATCACACTGTGCCCATGTAGGCTCAGGGGAAGCTTTTTCGTCTCGGTCCATTTCATCTTGCTGTGAAACAAAAAACAGGAGTCATAGGCCTTTTTTTTTTTTTTTTTTTTTTTTAATTGCCAGGCTCATATAAAGTGGAAAACGAGATAATAGATGCTACACTTACTTAGTGTCATAACACATTACTGTGTCAAGAGACTCATTGGTCTGTAAATCTTTACCAGCAACAGCAAATATGATGTTCTCAAATTCTCCCAGACCAAAGAGACATCTGGGAGAAGGCAGTGGAGGCATAGCAATCCAATCTGCACTAATAGGATCCAGCTGTAATAGACATAAGCGTTATATTGCCATCTTGATTGTTAAGAATATTAACCTTCCAATAAAAATATACATTTAAACAACAGCACTGTTGAATTGAGCTGGGCGAAATTCAAATCACAGGTTTATTTATATCTATGCACTAGTACTAGTAATAATGTGTTATTGTTTCTATAGTATCAAGAAATTCATAGGGACTTGTATGGCAAATCTAATAAGCTAGGCCTAATTAAAAAAAAAAAAATCAAATAGCCAGATAAATAAAACGTGTTATTTAATCTTTGAAGCTTTCTGTAAGGAGTCTTGTTTTTTTTGCACCACTGGAAATTCTTCAAGAATTTGCACTTTCTGGATCTCATTAACATGGCCAGCTACTTTTTTTTGTCTGATTAACTTCAAGAGAGACCAGTAAAGGAACTGCTGCTGTAATGTGTTTCCTTAAGCAGAAACGTAACTTGTTTCAGATGTTCCATGAAATTGAATGTAACTGTAAACAGATAAAAGTATATAGTTCACTAATAAATAAAGACTAACTGTTTGGAAAGAGCTGTGGTATAAGGGGAATAAAACCCTTTGGTTCATGTCAGACCACATCACACCATGTAGTCATTGATTATCTTTATATACATATAGTTTATGAGCTTGATCATTTACCTGAAAACAGCAGCACTGCAAGGGTGAGTCTTTACTTTCCTCATCCACAAACAGTCCACCTACAACATAAAGTTGATTCCTCTTGGTAATGATGCTGACATGGTTTCTAGGTATCTGCTCGGATATTGCTACCAGTGAGCATTCATTCTCAACAGGGTCGTAAGCCACAGCTGCCGTGTCGCTAATCATCAGGATAAGATCCTTGCTGTACATGCCAAGCCTTTTGGTGTCATTCAGATATCCAGGCATTGCGCTCCCTTCATTCTCTTTCTCTCCTACCTTTCCTGGAAGTTTTCCAGCAAAGGCGTCTTTTATGATCTTAAGTTTTTTCTCAAGCTCAGGATCAGCTTTGATAATCTCATCCTTTTCCACCTTTTCCTTGAAATACTTTTCCGGGAGCAATCGGAAACGAATATGCTCAAAGGCATCGCCTAACTCTTTCACGCGTTTCTCTTTATCCTTCCTGATCCACTTCATTAGCAACTCAAAAACCAGTTCCTCTTTCTCCACAATGAGAGCATCACTTCCTATGATGGAGAATAGTTCAGGAGGGGTTAACTCGAGAAAATCTTGCTCCTTGTATAGAATCTCAAATCTTTCCAGGATGTAGTCTCTTGTTGCTATGGCCAACCTTGGACAATTCATCACAAGCCCAAGTCGGAAGATTGCGAGACAGTTTCCTAGAGAGAGATTCTTCTGCAGGTAGTTCACACACACCGTGAACACAGACGGTATCTGTAAATGGTTAGCTACTGCGAGAACATCCTGCACATTGTCATCTGTAATATCTATTTCTGCGGAATAGAGATAATTCACAATCATGTCCATAATGGTTGGATCTACATTTTGCAGCACCACCTCCTTGTCTGGGCTGCTCTTCTCTGTGCCATCTTCAGAGAAGTAAATCTCTCTAAAATAAGGGCTACATGCTGCCATGATGAGTTTGTGACATGGCAGACCTCTGTCCCCTACTTTCAGGATGCAGTCAATAAACTTGTTCTCCTTCAGGAGGTCCTTCAGGCCATCATGGAGCAGTGTGCTCTGATAGAGCTTCAGGTCATCTTTTATGCTCTCTGGTTCCATCTCGCTCTGTGTGTGTGTGTGTGTGTGTAAGTGTAGATCAGGGAGGATGTTTGGATTGCAATGTTTCCACTTCGCTTGCTATCTTAGTAGTAATAGGTCGAGTTGACGTGGAGCAATGATAGAAGCTGGTGCAGTTTAACCCTGCCTCTCTATATATAGCCCCCATCACAGACAAAGAATTCAGGTTGGCCAGATTAGAAAACGGTCACATTAGGCAGCTGTCAAAGACGGAAAGAAACAACTGCGATCCGTGAGCAGGGTAATTATGTCTGAGCTACACACATTCCCAGGTGAGGAAGTTTACACAGGTCAACTTTTTATCTATTGTTCACTTAAAATTGTATATATTGTGTTAAGTGAATCATGAACCTGGTTTGTGCAACCATAATTATGTCATGATCTCAAAACGGACAAAGTCCCTCACTCAGCTTGTCCTGGTGCTGACTCATTCAGACTTCTCTTCTGTGTCCAGGTTTATATTTACATGGTGACTGCTTTTCCTGTGAGCTGACCTTCCCCAGCTTACAGGTCAGCTCAGAGCAGCTGTTGGAACTGTTAATCTGTGCTACTGAACTGTTTGTTAAAATCCTTAGCTACACTAACACACTTTAAAATATTCATGATGACTATTGTTTAAAATGGCAGGCCACGTAATACTCTTCAACAAAGAATTCTAGCTTACATGCATTAACTATTCTTAAAAAATACACTCAATTGCTGTTTTAACAGATTTATTACGGTCTAGTAGCAAAAAAATGTTTGGTTTTTATTTTTATTTTTTTTCTAAGTACACCTAGAAAGTTGATAGCATATAAATCTCTCATCCGTTTATTTCTGCCTTAAACTGAAATGATTCAATCATAAGAATATTAATAACTATACAGTGCTATTATTAGTAATTCATCATGCTATATACAGTAATAATTTTCATAGTAGTAATTTTCATTCTATATACACAATATATAAATTAAGTCTGGAAATAAATAAATACAACTAGATATTAAATACAAACTTCTGTAAACTTTAAAACAACAATAATACAAAATAACTTTTTTTCCAATTAGCCTTTAAATACTCTCATGATTATGTTACACTGATCTTTACTACCCAACATCACTTTTTCTGTCCACAAAACTTTTCAACCCATGACCTCCCAAAGTCCTTGCAGCGTGAAGCCATCTTTTAACTTCTCCACCGCTAAACCCAGCTCCTCAGAGAACACTGGCTCCCGATCTTGTTGCTTTAAAAGAAAACAAAATGTTCATGGAGAACTAAAATTGATTTTTTTATAAAGACATTTTACAGATAAAGATGAGTTAAAGAATGATCTAGGAAGTCATGACATTTAGGCAAGAAGGTATGAAGGTAGTCAGCATACCTTGTTCCCATCAGCAAAGTACGCCTGTAAGAGGGAAAAAACCAAATGCAATGAAATGTCTGTTAAACAATTGAAAAATGCACTTCAGGGTAAACATGTTTGAAACCAGGCAACAACTGTCAGTGCTGATGTATCGTTGTGATACCTGGCTTAAGCATGGTGTTATTTTCAGAGAGTGTGAGAGCGAAAGCTCTCTGCTGATTATCAGAGGTGGTAAAAGTGTAGCTACCCGTTTAGATAAATACTCTAGTAAAAGTCGTGCATACATACACACATATTTATATATACACAAACATGTATATGTGTGTGTATATATGTATATGTATGTGTGTGTATATATATATATGTATGTGTG
>JAFFST010052617.1:66322-86322 GCA_022414735.1 Noturus placidus
GGTTTGGATTTTTTTTCACCTTTAATAATAAACACCTTCATTTACAAATTGCATTTTGTGTTTACTTGTGTTGTCCTTGACTATTGTTTAAATTGGTTTGATGTTCCGAAACACTTAAGTGTGACAAACATGCAAAGGAACAGGAAATGAGGAAGGGGGCAAACACTTTTTCACACCACTGTAGTTTATAAATCATTTTACCAATTTCATATGGAAGGATTATGGAAATAATTATCAAAATTAGCAAAACAAAATTTGTTTGCCTTTATTACCTTATATTGCATTTTTTCAATTAAAAAACCTGTTATCATGAAATAAGTTTGTGCATAGCAAATAACAGGTGAATTATTCTCAATGCTCTCTGTTTATGTGCTTTTATTTAGTGAAAATGGTCATGATTACCTTAGGTCCTGGATATCCTTCTCCCTGTGGTCCTTTTTCTCCTTGAACACCCTGTGGACCTTGAGGCCCCTGATTAAAAAATATGTATATTTTGAGGTCTACATTAGGGAATGTAATATTAGAAAATTGCAAAATCACATTTTTAAGGTAAATCATATGCTACTGTTCCATACTATGCATGTGCATCCAAGTTATTTGCTGACAACAGATATGCATTTATTTCTAAAACAGCCTTTGTGATTTTGAGAAAGTCAGGAAGATGTACAGTGCTTTGCAAAAGTCATAGGCACATTTTTTTTTAGTTATAGACTTTTTATTTTATGACTTTACATTTACATTACATTACATTTATTCATTTAGCAGACGCTTTTATCCAAAGCGACTTACAAATGAGACACACTCACACACCAATGGTAGCAGAGCTGCATGCAAGGTGCTAGCTTGCCATCGGGGGCAACTTAGGGTTCAGTGTCTTGCACAAGGACACTTCGGCATGGGATCACCCGGGCCGGGATTCGAACCACCAACCCTACGATTAGTGGATTAGTGGATAACCCGCTCTACTGACTGAGCCACAGCCGCCCTTCTACATTATCAAGTCAACATTAGTTTTCTAACACAAAATTTAATGTTACAGAAAAATGTTTGTATGTCATTAAAGAAAGCAGCATATTACGTAAGAGACACTTTTCAGACAAAAAAACACAATGAAGGCTGCCGGATTTTGCTGCAAAATTAAGAAGCAAGTGTGACAGTTAATATCTCCAGAAGAACCATGGCTGCTTCTGCGATATGCTCAATTAAACTTACAGCTCATTTCCTTATAAAACTGCTACTACTATATAAGACTACTATTTTTAGTTTTATTTTAATTCCTTTGTCACACCAAATATTGACTTTGTTTAATTTACTACTGTTTAGTGCTCTTTATGTTATTTAAAAGAATGAAGAAACATTTAATTTCATTATTTTGAAAGCATCTTTGCTCTACATCATTTCTTTGCATGTGTGTAAAACTTTTGCACAGTACTGTATATAGTAATATATCATTGTATACTCACAGGTGGTCCTGGTTCTCCAATTCCTGTTGGTCCAGGAGGACCATGTCTACCCTGAAATCCCATATCACCCTGTGGATAAAAGAACAGAATGACGTGTCCATGACTTAAATCCAAGTTTTGTACTATATTGAATTTTGTAGTAACTGATAGTGGCAGGCCAGTATAGCCTACAGTATGTGCTGTAGTGAAGTAAAGATCATTTTGAAGGTAATTATAGGAAAGAATGCATGAAAACCTGGGGGGATCATTTGGCTTATAATTATCTTCGTATTTGTATTCATAGATTTATCCTATAAAATAACATGTTAGAAAGAGGAGTGTTGAGGACTTAGACATGAAATCATAAACCTGGTGAAGAGATGGGTGTGAAAGACACTGACCTTTGGCCCTGGAAGTCCAATCCCAGTTTCGCCCTGAAGGCCAGGTGGACCAGGCAGACCACGCTCACCCTGTCACAGTGCAATAAAAATACATTGGAAATGACTGCTAAGACTTGATAATTTATGCACTTTTGTTTTTTATTTGTTAAGTACAAGGAAATGAGTTATGAATTTATTCAATTTACATACTCTAACTGAGATGCAGTGTTACTTTGCAACTGATTTCATGCAGGCATCTGCTGGCCATCTGACTAAAGCTCTATAAACATAAATAGTTCTAAAATATAAAGTGGAAAATATGACTTTACCAGTATGAAGCTTCAGAGGTACCTAATTACTGAATGACATATCTTAAATCAGTTCAAATCTATCTGCCCCTCTGTACAGTAGTAAAGTATTTGGCTTTGTAGATCTGAACAAGTTATAGCTCATCTCTGTCAGACATGATGCCTTGGAGCTAACATAAACATAAAACAAAGGTAATCTGGCTATTTAAATTGGAAAGTGAAAGCTGCACAGAAGGCTTGAAGTAGGGATTTCATTACAACAATTAAAATTGGTTTTCTGCAGGTTTCCCCTGTGGTTTTTCATCCATTTTCAGCCTGTCTCCTTAATTGTAGGCCTGTTTTGATGCCTTTTTAATTAGTATTTTACCTCGAAGGTAAAATTGCAGTTAGGTAACAAAAATGCAGTTGTCACTAATTTTACAAGAGCATTGCCCCAACATGGCTATAATCCCCATTACTAATCCTGTGGAGATATTTATAGAATTACGCCTCCCTCTGATGAGGTCCACAATGAGAAGCACACATTTTTTCCCTTCTTTCAGTGTATTCTGTTGAAGCTTGCTTGGTATATTGTACAAAAAGCAAAACTATCAGTGGTCCTACTGTACATCAAGTGTCTCACCTTCTCTATTCTAATAGTGTCTGCATGCTGCTACATGTACAGGAGCCAATTAAATTTTTCCTTTTGTGAGAAACACCTCACTGGTGTTCATAATGGTTACGGCTGTCATTTAGAGTGTCTATTAAAAAGACAGCATCAAAAAAATACAGGCAAGTCTTTTATTTGCGAGAGACTGAGACTCCCTACTGGGTATGTCTTCAGGACCTCTCGAGATACTTCCGGCAGTTAAATTACACAAAGCCAAACTGTTGAGAACATACATTATGAAAGAAACCTGGTGCAAATATGTCAAATATGGTGATTCCTGTGGGTTTCCTGTGTCATCTATGATCTTTCCGCAGGTGTGCATGTTAAAGTAACATCTGTATGCTGTGGGAAGTTGTTAGTGATTAGATGATACAAACCTTCTTGCCTTGCAAGCCTTCTGGTCCGATATCACCCTGTGGTCCTGGTAAACCCTGCAGGTGAAGGACAAGCAGGTGTGCTTTCATATTATAGTGTTATATGACTGAACATTCAATTAGGAAAATAATAATCATAGCATAAGTCACTCATGATGGCAGAATTGTTGTGTGGCCTTGATTTAGTCCACTAAACCATGCACATACATTTTACTATACTTTACGTTACTGCTTGGTACCTCACATGATTTAATATATTATTATAGCTTCGCGTTCACCCACCTGCAACCCTCTGGATCCTCTTGTACCAACAGGACCCTCAGGACCCTATGAGGTCGTTTAATAACAGATTAAGAAACAACCAACAGACTGTACTAAAGTAGTATTACCAAAATATATAATACTATGACAAATTAACACAATAAACTTCCATATCTATACCCACCCTGTCACCCTTGATTCCTGGTGTGCCACATTCACCTCTGTCTCCCTGTGGACAGATGAGACTATATGAAACTGATGTATATAAACATATAACTTTAAACTCTTAAAGTCTCAGGTTAATATTAAGGTATTTATCTTAGACCATATTACTCATTAAGTACTATTAATTGTTCTGTAACTACATTGGAACCAATTGGATAAACTGTTACAAGAGTGAGGAATGCAAATCTGGACCTCTTCTGGAAGAATAAGGGGTTAATAAAATGAAATTAAAATGACAGGCATACCTTATCTCCTTTGTAGCCAGGTTTACCCTACGATTAAGAAAGACAGAAAGAAAGAAAGAAAGAAAGAAAGAAAGAAAGAAAGAAAGAAAGAAAGAAAGAAAGAAAGAAAGAAAGATGTTTACTAACCAATATTTTGGATTAGCTAGCTGGCTTCATATAATCACTACATTACATCAATTAATGAAAATGCTGATGAAAACCAATGAGACGGTGCTGCTTCGCAGAAGTGTTTTTTGAGTCAGTCCAGACTCATCCTGACACATTTTTGCATACTCACCTCTGAGCCATCACGACCAGGAAGTCCACTCAACCCACCTTCACCCTGGAAGAACAGGATATTAAGTTATTCACTTACTAAAATTAAGATTTTAATTTAATTTTTTGTTTTACATTTTTATGTTTCTTGCCAGACCTATATCTCCCTGCAGTTCTCACCTGGTTTAAGCTAATCAGGGTTGAGCCTGACCAGTACCTGAATGGGAGAGCTCCTTGGGAAAACTAAGGTTGCTGCTGGAAGTGGAATTATTGAGGCCAGAAGGGGCGCTCACCCAGTGGTCTGTGTGGGACTTAATGCCCCAGTATAGTGATGGGGACACTATACTGTAAACTCAGGACTGTCTTTCGTACTCTCTGTGGTCATTAAAAATCCCAGGACACTTATCTTAAAAGAGTAGGGGTGTAACCCTGTATAACCCCTGGCAAAATTCCCTGACTGGCCCTTCTCTATCATGACCCCCTAATAATCTCCATTCCTAAATTGGCGACATCACTCTCTCCTAACCACTAATAGCTGGTGTGTGGTGATTTTCTATGACTACACACTATGACTGCTGTCACATCATCCAGATAGATGCTACACACTAGTGGTGGTTGGGGAGCCACCCATGTAATGCGCTTTGAGTGTCTAAAAAAGTGCAATATAAATGTAACTGTAACAAACTAACTAACTATCCCTGTGTACAGTAACATTTTCCTATATACCTTTACTCTATATTACGTGGATATGATTTGGATGACAAGAAATAACTTGAGTTGACTTGTCTGTTAGCTCCAGCAGCAATCCATATATTACATGGCAATGTTTTTTTCTGACACAATTTGCATAACTTCCATCCTGAGGAATGCATTAGAAAAATAGTCATTTTGCCTTTATGTGTATACACATACATCAGAAAATAGGACACTGAAACACTGTTGATAGAGGGGTTCTGACCTTTTGACCTTTAGGCCCAAGGGTTCCATCATCACCTGGGCGACCTTTCTTTCCCTGTGAAATTATTTAGAAGATCTGTGTTAGTGGAAGGCAGTGCAGACCTTACATACAGTATGTTTCTGCTAAATGAATGTAAAAAGCCAGTGACCTCATCTGTCTGACTGAAATAATGCCAAAAGCAGAGAGAGGAGATATTGTATAGTTCTGTAGCTATGGAAACTAAATAAAAGAATGGTAAACTTACACACACACACACACACACACACACACACACACACACACACACACACACACACACAAACACACACTCCCTCTAGGCAGTAAAACAGAGAGAGAATAAAAGCACTTAGGAGCTATATAGGTTCCTGTGTGTGCCTGTGTGTGTGTGCCTGTGTGTGTGTGTGTGTGTGTGTGTGTGTGTAGGTTACATTTTCCACTTGTGTGTCTTTTGGCAGAAGGCTGAGGTTAGAATGTTTGGAATCTTCTCAAAGTGAAAGCACCTGAATAATGATCTACTACACATTACCCGCCTTGTGATCTCCTGATCTCCTGACCACTTCAAGCAGAATGGATCATGTTCAACCTCCACTATATTGAAAGCTTCATGCAAATGTCTACCTAAATGGTGCACTTATATAGCGCTTTTATGCAAAGCGCTTTACACTGTGTCTCATTCACCCATTCACACACACACTCACACACCAATGGTAGCAGAGCTGCCATGCAAGGCGCTAACTTGCCATCGGAGGCAACTTAGGGTTCAGTGTCTTGCCCAAGGACACTTCGGCATGGGATCACCCGGGCCGGGATACGAACGACCAAACCCACGATTAGTGGATTAGTGGACAACCCGCTCTACCGACTGAGCCACAGCCGCCATTCTGTGACTGTGGTCAGGGAAAATAAGTTGGGGAATGAGGGTTCTTAGTGTTAGAGGAGTTGGGGATGTCTAATAGGACCCTCACCAGTGTTCATACTGTTTTGATAATAACATGCATACAAATGTTTGTACAGAACCAATGAAACATTCACTTGCAGGAGCTTCAAGACATCCTTTTCAGTGTTATGATCTTTCTTAATCATAAATATACTTTAAACCATATTTCTAAAGGACTATAAAGCAGAACTAAAAACTGCAATTATCCCCATTCTCACAAAGCAAAAAAATGTTGTTGCTATTATTATTATTATTATTATTATTATTATTATTATTATTATTATTATTATTATTATTTCAAAGGTTTTAATCTTGCCTACAGTCTATACTTTAGAAGTGAAAATACTCACTGCTGGACCACTTGATCCTTTCTCACCCTTCTCACATGTACATTTCTGAGACACAGGACACTTTAAACAAACAAAAAGAGAGTTGTTTGAAAATGTGGAAATTATATCAATTAATCTGGACATCAATAGAGAATCATTCAAAAATAGGCAAAGTATTACGTACCTCATCTTCTGCTAGTTGAGCCTGTGAGGAGGCAAAAGGAAAACAAGAAAAGTCTCTCAATTACATAAAACATACTTTGAGTTATGATACAGCCCAAAAGACACAGGTAAATAATCCAAACAATTTCAGCAGTTCATTAATGCCAATATAACTTCCAGAAGCTACTACTAGCAATTCTATCTTGTAAAAGTATGTAGAGTGCAAGGCATATTTCTACCATTGCAAGGTTAAAGACATCACTTTCAGCTGACAAATGTTGGATAGTTATATGCCATTAAAATACTATAACTGATATTGCCCTGTTGCATTTGTGTATCAGCCCATGCTATTTAAAGCTCTGATTTATCCTGTTTTTTTTTTCTTTAAAAAGAAATCACAGTTCAACAGAAAGTATGGGTCACACATGTGATAAAAGATAATACAATAAACATCAGAGTTCTCAAACCACGAGGAATGCCCAGGGGATCACAACAGCTTAAAACAAGTACTGACAGTTTAGGTATGATTTGTAGGAATACCAAAGAAGAAAGAATGACAGGAGAACTGTTTAATGCAAACATAAAGATAGCTAATGCAAACTGCAAACAGTGGGTGTTCAGAATTCTTCCGGGATACTGTACATTTGAGTTTAATATTAGAATGTATTTTCAAAAATCTTATATATGGGCAGCCTACTGAATATAGTAGCAATGAAGTCCTGAAAAATTTGTTTTAGGAACACTTTTGAAGAAAATTAACCAGGTATGGCTAACTCCTGGGCGTAAAGACTTCCTGATGATCTTTTATTTTTTGTAATCTTTGAAGATTAAGGTGAAATGTAGCACACACCATGCATATGTCTACTCTTGTTGACAGTGTGCTCTGAACTGTAATACTACACTGTCAATAATGCACATCAAACAATATCATACACATTACTACAACGAATTCTGTTATTCACCTTTGACAGTCCTGATTGAAACAAAAGAAAAGTTCGAAATGTGCCATCATACTCACAATCTCACTAAGGATCTTTTCAGTGATGTGTATATCTTGAAGGTTATGGAGGAAGCGGGAGGGGGGAGTGCTGGCTAGCAGCCCCAGACGTGCGATGTTGGCAGGCTCATTGGCAACGTGTGTGATGCCGATGGTGAAGAACTTCACTCCCTGATTCTTGGCATCAGCAACGGCTGAGAAGATGTCAGGATTCCTTGGGTGGGTGACACCATCTGTAAAAAGCAGTGCAATTTTGATGCCACCTGCTCTGGACTCCTCGGAAAAGATCTTCGTCATGTTGGTAATAGCGTAGGTAGTATAGGTGCCGTGGCCAATATAGCCCATAGGAGTGATGCTGCTTTTGAAGTTCTCGATGCCCCTCCAGTGTTTGAATGTTTGCTCAATGATGACATGACTGCTGTACTGTAGTAATGACACTCTCCAGCTCAATTTGCGTCCAGTGTTCAAACGGATGCTCTGCAGACCATCCACAATGTCCATGGAAAACTTTTTCTCCTGCTGGTGATAGCCCTTGGCACTTTCTGAGCTGTCCACAAGGAAGGCCAATTCAAGACCACAGTCTTCATCCAAAATAGCTGCTGTTAAACAGAATAAAACATATTATATTTTCTGTTTGTCTGTGTAACAAGAGACAGTCCATTATTCTCTTGGTGTTCCCTTACCTTTGACCTAAATTTAGCCTAAACTTTGCAGATTATGGCTAATCCCACGTTTTGGATTATTCTAGCAGTGCCAGGTTTTAACTATTATCTTGGCACATACTAGGATTAATCACTTGTCAGGTTACTGTTCAGTAAGCCATTATGGATAAGCAAACACATTGCCATAACTATCTGGACACAGAGATCCATGCCTCTATAGTTACTGAAGGTTTAATTTTTTTTTCCCACCTTTTACATAGCATCTCCAGTCGTCAAATTATTTATGGAAACAGTGACCTCCTGACAACAAAGTGACAGAATGAGAAACATTGTATTCCAAGACCCAATCAGCAGTGTTTATCTGGTTCTGTTTCTCGTTTCTGACCTCAGAGTGCATGAGGAGAACACTTCTGGTTTGCCCATGCACTTAATCACAAATTATGTTTAGCTCTCACAGGACTCTACAAGTATGGTCAAGCCAGCCCCAGTAAACACTGGAGCACGCATATATGCAGGGTTTTATGGTAACCACCAGATGTTTGGGAAAAGAAGTTGCTGCTCGTCTGTTTTAGTTAAGATGTAGACACTCGAAAAGTTACATTATTAATTATTGTATGTAAAACTTTTTTTCCCAGAATAAATTGTTTGCTTTGCATATATTTCAAGAACAATTGATTTTTAAGTAAATATAATACACAAAATATTTAACCTCTCCATTCTCTAATTTCCAGTAACTTGAAAAATAGATTATGGACCTCAATAAATTTTTGCTCCTGGTTAAGGCCCTGGATAAACAATACTGTATGTCAATATCAGCAAGAATGCCTCAGGGCTAGGATAAATTATGTGGCATTACTGGATGGATCTATATACATAAAATTTGCAGATCATTCATTGCAGATTTCTACTGAATGACAAAAAATAAATTACTTTCTTATGCTCAAGTACATAAGAAAGAGTGCATTACTGTCAGCCTTTGACAATATGTTTTAAAATAAAATTAGTACTTCCTCTTAATTAATTTCAGTTGGTACTCTGAAAGGTATACCGACATTGAAAAGACAACCATATAACACAGCAGATGGCATGTCTATGCTTTTATCACATGTCTTACCTCCATCATATTTCAGGAAGTTTGTTGTTTTACCATTAACTTTGGTTCTCTTCTCTCCTGTCCTTTCCTCGTAATAGTCCTGTGTGAAGACCCCCAGCAGTCCTGTCAGCAAGAGGAGCCAGCTCAACCACTGACCCATGGCTCACACTCCTGCAACAGCATAAACTGCTCAGTTCATACATGTATCATTTTCAAAATCATACTGCTCCATTAAGGGAACTAGTATTGTATAGTATTGAATCATCTCAAAACTTTAAACAAGCCTCCTTACATTTGTTTACATATTTTGAACATTTGATATGAAGTAAATTCAATATATGGCTTAAGTGGCCATGATATTTTAATGTACTGTACAGGCAAGAAAACATGTTCAGTTTAGACACACAAGTTCTTGCTTTGTTTTGGCCCTGCTTTACAAACTGTTACCAAGGATTTTTTTTCTTAGCCTATAAAAGTGAAATATGGTGTCGCACAAGGTTCAGCTTTAGCCAGTCCGCCTCTCCCCCCCCCCCCCCCCCCCCCCCTTTATTCTTTCTCTATACCCAACTCCTTGAACGTATAATGTGCAAACATAATGTTGGTTTTCACTTCTCTGCTGATAATACACAATTAGTAGCTAGGTTTAGAAGCATATCTATGCAAGATCAAAGACCATAAAAGTCTGGAGGAATGGAAAATCCCTTCTCCTAAAGTTTTTTGGGCATTAAATCTGCCTACAATTAGGTTGACATTTTCACCATTCAGCATGATTACTATTCCATGAAACCAAAGATTACACAGAATTGTCTAGAACTGGTGTAACCCCAGGTACTGGTTCATCCTTGTTATGATGTACAAGTCAAAACACGAGTAAAGAGTTTATATGATTTCAGTCTAAAACAGCATATCATTATATTATTAGACAGACTAAATGTACATGTTACTGGGGTTCATCAGGTCCATTACCCACATCAATCCTAAAATGATCTCACATCCCTTTGACCATCATTGCATACCTGCACAATACTGTAAGGATTTTCTTGTGGATTGTTTGAAATCCTTAGAGAAAATGTTCATTATGCTGCTATGGGACACTTTCCCCCCAAATGTGCTGCTACTAGACCACTTTCTCCCCATCCTACTTCTACTGGGAACATTTTCCTGGGACCATGTTTCATTGTTACTGAGATCATTCTAACTATTAATTAACCAATCTAACCAATAATAAACTCATTCAATATTATTGTGTTGGCCTTTGCAGTTACCCTGCATTGTTTTATGTATTTCTTGTATTTCTTGTGCTCATCTTACACTCATCTTGCTCATCTTGTGTCTTTGGACTTGGCATTGTAAATGGCATTGTATTCCAATGTATTCATTCCAAGATATATGCAGCAAGGACATTAAAATCCACTTGACTCGACACTAATGAAACCCTAGCCTGTTGGGTATGTGTTTTCTTAATGCAGCAGTTGCATCCTTACCTCATCCCTAGAAGGCATTTTATGCCAATGACTGCCGATTAAGTTCAGCACTGACTCTACAGTCCTGCTTATGATGCTCAAAGCTCTAAATCTTTAAACTCCAGTATATTTTGATGAACTCTACAAGTAATATAACCTATCCTGAGCACTTCACTCAACTGATGCAGGCCTACTTTTAATCCTGACGATCACTTGCAGCTCAGCTGAGTGAAGTGCAGAGGATCTCTTGAAACAATATTACAAAATATTTTCTGTTTTGAAAATCATATGAACAACTTTCTTGTTTACACTGGGCTAGTTATAGTTAAACATGTTAATGTCTTTTACAGGAGACTCCCCATTGTATTAAAGATCATAGGTTATATTGCCCTTGAGTCTTATGTCTGTTGTTGGGTTTTATAATATTTATACAACCAGCAGTAGTTAGTGTAGCCATCATGTGCTGAGGTGGTGGGGGGATGAAAATTAATCCTGTGTAAATGAACCACATGTAAAATTACATATAAATGAATCATATATAAATGAATCATATATAAATTTTGCTTGGGGGGTGGTATGTTACTGAGGTTAAAAGTTTGATTCTGTATGGATTTATGAAAATGAATCATATGTAATTAATTCACATGTACATGAATTATAAGTAAATTAATCAAATGTAAACTTTTCTGGGTGGGGTGGGAGGGGCTGTTATCGGGGTAAAAAATGTTAATTCTGTATTGATATATTTTGTTGTACTCTGAAAAGTTTATGAGAATCAATAAAAATTGTTATAAAAAACATGTTAACGTTTTTTAATTATGTAGTAAATCTCATAGATTATAGTATTTATAGTTGAAGTATAATATTTTTCATATGTAAAGTCAACAGGAAATAGAGCTATGTAAATAAAGGTTCTTCTTCTTCTTCTTCTTCTTCTTCTTCTTATTATTATTATTATTATTATTATTATTATTATGTTAGTGAAATAGTATAGTAACAGTATACAAGTACAGAAAAAAGGGAGAAAATACTGCACGAACATCTCTCATTGTTGTGAAATGGGTTTCCATGGTATCACTTTGGCACACAAGGCAAGACACATAACACTACAGTAGAGTGCAACAGTCTCTACAATAAAAGAGAAAAAATCCTTCACTTAATCTTCCAAAACAACACAAGCTCTCAGCTTACTAAACACTTAATAATTATTATGTGATAAGGACTCTTATTATTATTATTATTATTATTATTATTATTATTATTATTATTATTATTATTGTTATTGTTATTGTTATTATTATATTAGCCTATAGTATTATAGTAAATGCAGTTACCCACTCTCTCTTGTCTGCAAAGCTCCTTGAAGATGATTATCTGTCCAGGTGTGTTCTGTGTCCCTGTGTGAAAGCAACGTTTGTAGTTCAACTCCAGCATCAGTTCCAGTCAGTTTCATGAGTGTGCTGGAGTGGTGGGCATCCTGAATCTGGGCTCATGAATAAGATCCTGCTACTTTCTGTCCCTCTTATAAAGAGAGGAGGGATCTCCACATTGGCTCCTCCAGAACTCCCATTCAGCCCCTGGCTATGGAGGAGGGGAGAAGAGGACAGGTCCAAAATCTGACTTTGACAATAGATTTGTATAATAGACAATGTTTCTGCAAATACATCAGATGCATAGATGATATACAGTATGCCATTTAACTCTACTGAGGTCATTTAGAAAGGGGAGGGGAAATTACATTTCATATTTATGAAGCCTTTCTGGAGTGTAGCATGGGATGCTGCAGGGTACAGAACCTGCAAGTCAGCGAAGTCATCTAGCTGTTTATTTGTAGCAGACTTAAACTCTTGAAAATGACAGTATGGTAGTATATTTAATTATAGCATATTATACACACAGTGGACTAGTTCAAAAAACAGACTTGTAAAAACCACAATGAACTCTCTTTTACTTTTACACTATCTATTGTTACCCAGATGAGGATGGGTTCCCTTCTGAGTCTGATTCCTCTCAATGTTTCTTCCTCTTAACATTTTAGGCAGTTTTCCCTTGCCACTGTCGCCACCAGCTTGCTCAATAGGTATAAATTCACACATTTAAAATCTGTATCCATGTTTATATATTTCTGTAAAGCTGCTTTGAGACAAAGACTGTTGTAAAAAGTGCTATACAAATAAAACTGAACTGAATTGAAATCAAATAATAAACTCATTTTCATGTTTAATCTTTATGTAATAACTCTAAAATCCAAACACCACAAAATGAACACTCCAATAGTGTCTTGACACTGAAACAAATATGGAACACTCATATTCAGTTTCATAAACTCAAGAAGGAAGATGTTACCTATTCTTGGCACAGTGATCATATTCTGCAGCACATAAAGAAAACGTGACTGTGTGTGTGTGTGTGTGTTTGTGTGTGTGTGTGTGTGTGTGTGTGTGTGTGTGTGTGTGTGTGTGTGGTTGACTTGTGACCTGTGTGCAGGTATGATGCAAGTAGTTGCATGTCTGGGGAAAACTGTGGAGGCAACCAGACCCTGATACGCCAGGAGACCAAGCTGCATGCTCTGATCCCTGCAGGGTACAGACATGCTGAGCTGACACTATGGAATGCTCCTTCCTGAATCACGTGAGCCCAAAATCCCTAAGAAAGGAGGAACCTTATTTTTTTTGTCCCGTTCCAGAGATGCATCCTAAGATGTCACTTTGCAAAGGTTGCAGTTGATTTTTCTGCGAATATGAAGAATATGTCAACATACTAGAGAATCTCTATAGCCTCAGAGCTCAGTGTAAACCAGATGAATCATACACAGCCCAGCCCTCTTTAGCATTAGGAAATTCACTTTGAAATCAAGTATAGACAGGAACCCACTTCATGTTCATGCAGTCATAGGATATGATGTAGTTTTCATTGTCTCTCAGAAAATTTTATGCGCATAATATTTTTACACTGCATTTCCCCCATATCTTTTTGTCTTATTGAATATTTGTTTCTCAAGTAACCATCTCTTTTATGCACGCTTCAATCACAGGAAACCTGCTATATTTTTTATTGTCAAGCTTATCTGCATTTTAATTGCATTAATACACAGGTATATAGCATGTTAGGTTTTGAAGTACAACAGACATATGATTTGGAATACCTCAACAGCATCACACCAACCAGGAGAGACAGAGATGCTGAGATTCATGTGAAATATAAAGGCTTTCCTTGGAATCTGCATTTGTAATATTATACAACCAGCAACAAAGAGACCATAACTCAGTTGTCAGCACTTCATGATGATTATACATACAATGACATATGGCCCAGTATAACCACAACTCAGACTTAAAATATCTACCGGTGTACCGCTTGTATCATATCAAGACATTTATAGTTTGAGGAATGCAGATCCTACTTTTATTTATTATTCCCCCCCCCAATTTCCATTAAAACAAGCACACACTAACAAATAGTATCTAGTATACTATTATATTATCTATTATAATATAAGCTGTTATTCAGAAATCAGGAGAAACACACATAGCATCAAAACAGGAGAAATGCCATATGTATTATCAATTAAATAAAGCCTAAGCAGGTTCACTAATTCATAGGTCAGGGCAATCTAAGCCATTCTTAGGATTTTTGAGGAACAGATGGCCACAGAGGTCAGGTGGAATTGATGGCTTTAGAGTAACCAGTGAGAGGTGAAGGGAGTAAAGGGCAGGCTGAAAAGTCAATCATGCTGCTGAGACAAACCTGCCTGAACTTGACGCAATATATTCAACAGCAACTGCTGTGCATTTATGCTCCTAAGAAAACACACACACACACACACACACACACACACACACACACACACACACACACATACACACACCTTGCTGGTGGCTTTTCAACACATTGTTGAAATACTGAGAAAACACCTGAAAGGTTTGGTTGTAAATAACTGAGCTGCAGGTGTGCCAGTCACTAACATAGAAAAGTCATAGGCAGTCAAAAATTATGATAGCACACTAAGTATTATATAGATATAAAACAGATGCAGCACTTACTATAAACAACACTGAATAATGACTGACACATGCATTTATTTGGTGGGGTTTTGTTTTTCTTTTTGCCCATTTTGATATTTGTCAATACTATAAAAAGTAAAATGCTGAAGTAATTGAACATTTCTAAATGAATGTTTGTGAACAACAATAAGGCATTTTCATAATTATGGGGATGCTGAGCAAAAGTTTGAATGCTGTGAATGCATCCAGATGTTCCTCATAATAATGGATAAGACAAAATGACCACGTGTGTTTCTCTGTATTTTGAGGTACCTGCCTAGATATTAGACTGGAAATTACCTTAAAATTACCAAACAGGACTACAGTCTTTAAGCGATGCACTTTTCTACACAGCACGGAAGTGTTGTAATCATCTGTTTAAACATTCATTTGTTTCTTCTACCACAGACTGACATAAGTATGGTTGATTTCTAAAAATAGTATAATTATCATAAATATTATTAATATTATAATAGGGGAGTATGGTGGCTTAGTGGTTAGCATGTTTGCCTCACACCTATGGGGGTTCAATTCCTGCTGCCGCCCTGTGTGCATGGGGTTTGGAGGTTCCCCCAGTGCTTCATGGTTTCTTTCGGGTACTCTGGTTTCGACCCTGTGTAGGATAAGCGGTATGGAAAATGGATGGATGGATGGATGCTATGACTGTCCAGAAAATATAACTATTGATTAAAACAACTCCACCTCCTTCTGAAAAACACTAGCAAGTTAATCTAATGGGCGGCTGTGGCTCAGGTGGTAGAGCGGGTTGTCCACTAATCGTAGGGTTGGTGGTTCGATTCCCGGCCCACATGACTCCACATACCAACGTGTCCTTGGGCAAGACACTGAACCCCAAACTGAACCCCAACCCGATGGCCAGTTAGCGCCTTGCATGGCAGCTCTGCTACCATTGGTGTGTGTGTGTGTGTGTGTGTGTGTGTGTGTGTGTGTGTGTATGGGTGAATGAGACACAGTGCAAAGCACTTTGGATAAAAGTGCTATATAAGTGCAGACCATTTACCATTAATCTTATATTTCCCCTAAACTAACTGTCTAACTGTTCATGGCACATTGCATGAAGTTTAGTGTGTAGGTTTATCGTTTGATCTGCACCATATTACTTTTGTAAACCTCCTGTCGAATGGCAAAGTGATGTTGGGCTTATTATTTGATAGATTATACACACATAAAGTTTTACCTAAACTGAGACCTAAACACAAAGTTATTACTGTTGAATAAACAGTGTTATTGTCCTCTAGTGGAGGTTAAAGGTATCAGGTGTCATCAATGTAATACTGCTTTTACAGATATCTCCCTCACACACACACACACACACACACACACACACACACACACACACACACACACACATACACACACACAAACACACACACACACGCACATACACACACACACTTTCATGACAGAAAAAAATGGATTGGTTTAGAAAAATATAGCTGGAACATGTAGCTCAGTTGATCATGTGGCGAAGTTTGGCATTTAACTCCTTTTCCTGTGCCAGCAAGTCATTGATGTACTTTTTATATGCCTCGAACTCCTGAAAAAGTGCAACAAGATACAAATTTACTACAGAGAACATGTAACTACAAATGTACCAGATTGACAGAGATGTGTTTTTTTTTCCTTTTGACAGATCAACTATTCACAGGTCTTTCACTCTTGTGAAAGTAGCAGACCTTCTTCAGATCAATGCATGTCTTCTCTGCTTTGTCAAGGGCAAGCTGAAGCTGCTTTACTCTCAGATCTGCATTCACTGCAGCAGCTTCACTTTCAAACCTGAAAAAAAAGCCAAACAGATTACACGAAAGGTTACTGTATTACTGAAAACATTATTGCAGTATTGGTACTGAAACAAGACTGAATGACATGATTTCAGAATGATTTCTGAAAATGAAAATGTACTGAATTTATTATACCTGTCCTGTGCTTCCTGTCTAGCATTTTCTGCCGCATTCTTCTTCTTTTCTAACTCTTGAATTTCCTCTTGTTTATCCTGTAAAATAATGTAAACAAATTTACCAACACTTTATTTCTCTAGGATAAAACAAACGTTAGGTTCTAGTGTTAGAACCTAACACGAATCTTTCTTACAAGAGACTCCTACGGCTTTTTTAAACGGATACTTGCAATCAAACCACGGAAGTACTTTTAGAAATCAAAACATAAAAAAAGTGAAAAACAAAACAGCAAATCAAAAGGAAATAAATTAATAATAATAATAATCATAATCATGATAATCATAAACAAATAAAAATCAATAATAAAAAAGAAAATATAATTACTAATCTAGAAAAAATATGACTAAAATCATTTAAGTAATTACTAAATCCTTAAAACAGAAGTGGTTGGTACATCTTCAGCACCAACTGGTTGTTGCTGATTGGTTTAAAAAATGTATGTATTATTTTAATGCTGCAATTTGAATGCAATATTTCTGTCAGTTTTGTTGTCTGTCTGGCTATAATGGCTAAAACTGAATCTATGCTAGACTGATATAGTTTTTTGAAGCTAGTAGACATTCATAAACAGCGAGCTTTATTTAGGATATTCATAAATAGGAAGAATACAGTAATTACACATTTGGCCCTAGTTACTTGGACCTTGATGATTGGCACTTTGGGAGAACGTTTCACATGGGGAAATTCAAACGAAATATTTTCCTCTTTTGCATTTATCACATTTTACATTTTTTTTTAGAAAGATCGTGTAGGCAAGCTTAAAAATAAATAATGAAAAAAAAAAAAAACCTTTCCATGTTGTTTTGGTGAAATATATTTGTCACGGTTCCCCCCTTGTGACTGTGTGCAGGCACTGCACCTTTGCCGGCCATGGCGGACCCTGGTGGCCTGGTGCAGGCACTGCACCTTTGCTCTGCAGGAAGCAGAATGCAAAGACAGTTCTAAACACGTGGACTTTGTTTGTTTTTGTTCTTGTCTCCACCCAAGTCTGTTTGTACACTCCATGTCCCATCAGTCACTGCTCACCCAAAGTCACATGTTTTCATGCACCTGTTTCACGTTGTGGTTAATGAGCACTAATGTGTGTGTGTATATATAGTCCTTGTTTTCACGTAGTCTTTGTCTTTCGTTGTTTAGACTCACGTCTCTGTGTCATGGTGTTTATGTATAGTAGCCATAGTGTTTGTTTCATGCCATAGTGTTTGTTTCATGCCATAGTGTTTGTTTCATTGCATAGTGTTTATGTTGATTAGTCTTAGTGTCTTTGTTTTGTTGTTTTGTTCTTCGTTTTCAATAAATATTAAAACTCAAGTCTGCGCCTGCTTCTGCCTCAATCCCACATTCTTGACAGAACTGTCTCGCCCTGTCTCGCCCGTGCCCAAGCCTGAGAACCCTGTCTCACCTGTGCCCACGCCTGAAAGCCTGATATAGGTTCCAGCCATATCAACGCACTGGTGGCACAGCTACAACGACAGACAGCACAGCTCGAGGAGTTGAGGCAATACAAGCTAGACACCACACTGATGTTTACGGCGCTCCAGGAGTGCGTCACCCAGGGACTGGATGAATTCGAACGCCTGATGGCACAATATGAACAGTTACTGCAGGCCTTGCCTCGTGACATGTTGTCTCCCGTACCAGGCGTCATGTCCCTGTCCGAGTCCGGGAGCCAAGTCCCGTCCACGTTTGGGCCAGGGAGCCAAGTCCCGTCCACGTCCGGGCCCGGGAGCCAAGTCCCGTCCATGTCCGGGCCCGGGAGCCAAGGCATGTCCACGTGCCAAGTTACGTCCATGAACCAAGGCACGTCCACATCCGGGCCGCAGAGCCAAGTCACGTCCACGAGGCAAGTCACGTCCACGTCCGGGCCGCAGAGCCAAGTTACGTCCAAGAGCCCATTCACACCTCACGCCCCACGCCCATGAGCCCCAGGTCACGCCTCACGCCCATGAGCCCCAGGTCATGCCTCACACCCATGAGCCCCAGGTCACGCCTCGCCCTTGAGCCCCAGGTCACGCCTCACGCCCATGAGCCCCAGGTCACACCTCAGGCCTCCGAGCTCAGGACCATGCCTCATGCCCTTGAGTCCCAGGTCACACCTCATGCCCATGAGCCCCAGGTCACGTCTCAGGCCTCTAAGCTCCAGACCACGGCTCAGGCCTGCAGGCTCGAAGATGAGTCTCAAGTCCCCGGAGCTCTGGCACATCCTCCTTGCTCAGTTGAGGTCGTCGCCGAGTCCCCCTGTTCAGCTGAGGATGGCGCTCTGCCCTCCTGCACTGCAGCATATGCCGCCGAGGACGCCGCCGCTCAGCCTCTCTGTTCCGCCGAGGACGCCGCCGCTCAGCCTCTCTGTTCCGCCAAGGACGTCGCCACTCAGCCTCTCTGTTCCGCCGAGGACGCCGCCGCTCAGCCTTGGTCCCCGGGTTCTGCTTGGGACATTCTGCCCAGAGGGCCAGGTCCACCAACAAGGGGGGTGTTTCGGAGCGCCCTTTGGTGGGGGATCTGTCACGGTTCCCCCCTTGTGACTGTGTGCAGGCACTGCACCTTTGCTCTGCCGGAAGCAGAAAGCAAAGACAGTTCTAAACACGTGGACTTTGTTTGTTTTTGTTCTTGTCTTCACCCAAGTCTGTTGTACACTCCATGTCCCATCAGCCACTGCTCACCTGAAGTCACATGTTTTCATGCACCTGTTTCATGTTGTGGTTAATGAGCAGTAATATGTGTGTGTGTGTGTGTGTGTGTGTGTGTGTGTGTGTATATAGTCCTTGTTTTCACGTAGTCTTTGTCTTTCGTTGTTTAGACTCACGTCTCTGTGTCACGGTGTTTATGTATAGTAGCCTTAGTGTTTGTTTCATGCCATAGTGTTTGTTTCATTCCATAGTGTTTATGTTGATTAGTCTTAGTGTCTTTGTTTCGTTGTTTTGTTCTTCGTTTTCAATAAATATTAAAACGCCAGTCTGCGCCTGCTTCCGCCTCAATCCCACATTTGTGACAATATTTATTGTTATTAAAGTAAAGGGGTCAATAAATCAGCCACAGAAACATCAGACAGATTTTCCCAGACCACCACACATTTGTTTTAATTTTTGTGTGTTGTTTTCATATTCATGTAATCATTTAGTGTTTTATATGACTTGCCTGTATAATTTTCCCTCTTTGCATGGACAGTTCCAGTAGTTCATTCTTCTCTTTCGTAAGTGCTTTAAAACTCACTTCTGCCTCTCTTTCTTTAATTGTGCAT
>JAFFST010052619.1:8887-19362 GCA_022414735.1 Noturus placidus
CATACACACACACAGACATACACACACACACATACATATACACACACACACACACACACAAACACACACACACACACACACACACACACACACACACACACACACACACACACATACACACACACACTCACACACATACACACACATACACACACACTCCTCCGCCCACCAATTTCCTTCCTTCCCTCTCTCTCAGTTCGGCGTCTTCTCAGCCTCATTTCTCTCTGCTGCGCTTTCCTAGCACTCTGTCCTTCCCCTCCTCCATCTGCCAACATACACACACACACACACACACACACACACACACACTCTAATTCACTCTGTCTGTTTTTCTCTCAAGCTGCCGCTACTTTTCCCTTCTCCCTCTTTCTCTTTTTTGCATTTCTTTCTCTCCCTCTGCCTGGTAGGACGCCAACACTGGGAACGTGATGTACGCTGGCAGTTTGCACAGGCAGCCTTGAAAACAAGCGCACACACACGCACACACACGCACACACACACACACACACACACACACACACACATACACACAATGTCTCTCAGGGCGTCGAGCGTACGTCACGTACGTTGGCGGTGTTTGCCTGCTGCCTCCCTGCTTATCACAACTGTCAATCAGGGGCTGTGACACTGCCTGACACACACACACACACACACACACACAGCTGTGACCTACCGCAGTGTAGCCTGTACACACAAACACACAGTGAGACGGGTAGAACTGTGTACATAGACTATTTATTATATTATTTATAAATATTAATACTGTGTGTGTGTATGTGTTGGTTATATATGTTTTTACTGGTGTGTGTGTGTGTGTGTGTGTGTGTGTTGCATGTGTGTTTGTTATATATGTATTTACTATGTGTCACGTTTCAAAGGTAGATGCGGAAGCAATCGCAGATTTGAAACGTTTTATTAAATAAATCAACAAAACACAAAAGGTACTAAGACTGATGCAAAACACTGTGGCACAGACTGCACAAAAACTAGCAGGACCAAAACACGGTAACATGGACAACGGTAGTCTAAGACAAACGTAAGACAGAGAAGCAGTGCAAACAATGGCTATATATAAATGTGCTCGTTAACAGAAACATGATTCAGGTGCAGGTGGTCATGTGACACATTGTAGTACAGTGCAGTGGCTGATAGGAACTGAAGTCCAGAATTACCACCTTGATATATAACAGAACCCCCCCCAAGGGTGCTTCTCCTTGAGCACCCACAAATGCACTCCCTTTATGTGGTGGTCCTGGCCCCTTGAACAAAATGTCTCCAGCAGAGCTAGGAGACTGAGCGGTGTCCTCAGCAGAGCAAAAAATCAACGCAACATCCTCAGTGTAACAGGTAAACAGAGCAACATCCTCAGCGGAACACGTAAGCAGAGCGGCATCCTCAGCGAAATAGATAAGCAGAGCGGCATCCCCAGCGGGGCTGGAACTCAGCACGACGTCCTCAGTGGGGCTGGACCTCAGAGCGACGTCTGCGTGGCAGGACAACGGGACAACTTCCTCCGCAGGACAGGAGCGGGGAGTGATATTCTCCGCAAGGCCCGATGGAAGCTCCAAGATTTCTGCAAGGCCATAGAGGGGAATGATCCTCTCCACAGAGCATGAAGGGGGAACGATGTCCTTCGTGGACCAGGAAGGGGGAGTGACATAGGGCGGGCAGCAAAGAAGAGGACTGACGACTTCAGTGGAACAGGGAGTCAGAGCGATGACCTCAGCTGAGCAGGAAGGCAGAGCGACGTCCTCAGCAAAGCAGGATGGCAGAGCGATGACCTCAGCTGAGCAGGAGGGCAGAGCAACGTCCTCAGACGAGCAGGAATGTGGAGCGAAGTCCTCAGCTGAGCAGGAAAGCGGAGCAAAGTCCTCAGACAAGCAGGTAGGCAGAGCGACTTCCTCTGCCAAGCAGGAAGGCAGAGCGATGTCCCCAACTGAACAGAAAGGCTGAGTGGTGTCCTCAGCCAAGCAGGAAGGCAGAGCAATGTCCTTAACTGAGCAAAAAGGCAGAGCAATGTCCTCAACTGAACAGAAAGGCTGAGTGGCGTCCTCAGCTGAGCAGAAATGCAGAGTGAGTTCCTCAGTGGAGCAGACAAGCACAGCGGCGTTGTTCGCGGGGTTGGTGAACAGAGGGGAGCACTTGGGTTTGTCGGGACATGGAGCAACATCTTTAGCCAACTCAGGCGACTGAGCGGCATTCTAAGCTGACTCGAAACTAGATCTGTTATAGGGGAAAAAGGTTGGGAGATGGTACTAGTCCCGACCACAGACTCCCACTTGTACCCAGACTCTTCCTCCTATTGGCGTGGCATAGTCCCCCACAAACACAGGTGGTAGAGTGAAGCCCAGGTACTTCATGGCGATCTGCTGCTTCCATTGTTGGTCTTATGTTCTGTCACGTTACAAAGGTAGATGCGGAAGAAATCGCAGATTATAAACGTTTTATTATATATATATAATATATATACGTGCGATTTTTTGAAAGGACCGCCGGTTCGGGCCGAGACGTTTCGAGTGATCACAAAGCATCACAAAGCACTTGTCCGTTCATGTGCGTTGAACACGTGTATAGCTAAAAGCTCGTATTTACCAACAAACATCAATGTGTGTGTGTGTGGGCGTACGAAACAATTTCATGATTGCAATTTCGGCAATTTAAGTAGTTTTTCGGGGAAAAAAATCCGTGCAGACATATTTTTAGATTGTTGTTTTAGTTTTTTTTACACTGTTAGTGCAGAGTAAACATGGCATCGTAGCATGTGTGAAAGCGGGGTACAGGAAATTTTTTTTGCAGTTGCTCAAGTACAAAAAGCTTCAGTAAAGTATCCCGAGTACCCATCAACCGATACGACACCGTTACGATACAGTTTTCCTTAAAAGCCAAATGGACAGAGTTACATTTTCATGTTCTCCGGGATGTTTTCTCCGATATATCCCCTCCCCCATCTGTGCTACTGTTGGTCTGACACGGACATATGGACTGGGTGCCGTCTCTAGTAGTGAGGTAATGAGCGTACCTAGTGAACTCAATGTGTTTTTATGTCTTTATGTCTCGCTGGGAACCAAATGTCCCCACAATATCTGACGGATTTGTTCTTGCAGGGATATTCAGCCTGAAACCTTTTAATTTTTTAACAACTACTGCAGTTTTAATTTTAAAAACAATTTTTAAAACAGACTCATGGTTTCCTCTGAGCTTAAAATCGGAGTTAAGTTTAGGTGTAGCGGAACATTAATTAGCCACAGCTATCATTATGTCAATGGAATGTCCTCACAAGGATAGAAAAGCCAGTGTGTGTGTGTGTGTGTGTGTGTGTGTGTGTGTGCATGCATGGCTGTTTTTGGAAAATTCCTGTCTGGTAGCTTCAAAGAATGTGAGAGTTTACTAGCAATTGGGTGAGAGTTTGTGTGTGTGTGTGTGTGTGTGTGTGTGTGTGTGTGTGTGTGTGGGTCTTTACACTTTTGGGTGTAATCACTTTCACTAGCATTAAAGAGGTGTGTGTAATTCAACTGCACATATGATAAATAGCAAACCCAGGAGCATAAATTATAATAATCCATAATTTTGTGTGTGTGTGTGTGTGTGTGTGTGTGTGTGTGTATTGCATTTTTATGAGGACCTGTTCTAACACATGCATTGTGGGGACCAAAGACTATAATTACCATCAGTTTGGGTGCCATGTTTCTTTACATATTTGTGTGTGTGTGTGTGTGTGTGTGTGTGTGTGTATTACTGAATAACTTACTTAGTTATGTTCACGCAACATAAACATTGTCAATATCCGTCATGTTTTCAAGTACTCGCTACAAATTTCAAACTTGTGAATTTCAACCAGCTAGCAAAACTTTTTTTTTTTAGGTTTTTAAATCATGTTCTTTCTGCATTTTACCTTATTTAATAAATATATCTCCAAAACATCCAGTCACGTTAACATAAACTTTTACGGACACACCATCGTCAAGCTGATATTTTATAAAAGTTGTACGACTTTGAAAAAACAAAAGTTGTGGTGTGGCTGGATTTCATTTACTTCAATTTCAACAAAGATGTAAGAAGGTACAAATATTAACCCCGCCCTTAAATGAAACTTTTTTTTACATAGAAATCGAGTCGTGCAAATAGAAATTTGTTCAAGATCGTGTAAAATTTTTGGTAAAACCGTATACTATTTGGCTTCTGTTTTGCTTAGATGAAAAAATAAAAAGATACAACTTCTCAACTTTTCCCAATGCGACGAATATTTTCTCTGGATATTTGCTGCCATCTTTTCCACAATCCAGCTTCTTAACTGCCTAATGGTCAGACTAATAGCTACTAATAGCTAGTAACAGCTACTAATAGCTAGCAACAACTACTAATAGTTAGTAACAGCTACTAATAGCTAGTAACAGCTACTAATAACTAGTAACAGCTAATAATCGCTACTAATAGCTAGTAACAGCTACTAATAGCTACTAACATTTACTAATAGCTATTAACAGGTATTAATCGCTACTAATAGCTAGTAACATCTACTAATAGTTAGTAACAGCTACTAATAGTTAGTAACAGCTACTAATAACTAGTAACAGCTACTAATAACTAGTAACAGCTACTAATAGCTACTAACATTTACTAATAGCTATTAACAGGTATTAATCACTACTAATAGCTAGTAACAGCTACTAATAGTTAGTAACAGCTACTAATAACTAGTAACAGCTACTACTAATAATAATAATAATAATAATAATAATTTATCAATTTGTATAGCGCTTTTTAACAATGATACATTGTCTCAAAGCAGCTTTACAGAAATATCATTTTACATTTACAAGCGACTTACTAATGAGAGCACATTCACACACCAATGGAAGCAGAGCTGCCATGCAAGGTGCTAGCTTGCCATTGGGGGCAACTTAGGGTTCAGTGTCTTGCCCAAGGACACTTCAGCATGGGATCACCCGGGCCGGGATTCGAACCGCCAACCCCACGGTTAGTGAATTAGTGGACAACCCGCTCTACCGACTGAGCCACAGCTGCCCCAATAACTAGTAACTAGTAATAACCAATAACTAATAACTAGTAACAGCTACTAATAGCTACTAACAGGTACTAATAGCTACTAACAGGTACTAATCGCTACTAATAGCTAGTAACGGCTACTAATAGCTACTAACATTTACTAATAGCTATTAACAGGTATTAATCGCTACTAATAGCTAGTAACAGCTACTAATAGTTAGTAACAGCTACTAATAGCTAGTAACAGCTACTAATAGCTACTAACATTTACTAATAGCTATTAACAGTTATTAATCGCTACTAATAGCTACTAACAGCTACTAATAGCTACTAACAGCTACTAACAGCTATCCCAGTAGACAAGAATAAAAATTGTGGAACATCCTGAAATAGAAAGTAGGAAGGAAATAACTTACTGTGGTAGCGCAGTTCCTTGTCCATTGTTCTTCTCAGAGTTTGTTGACGGATTCCAGGTCTATGATTTATAAGTGCACCACCCCCTAGTGCACGGAGGTCATAAGCGCAATTCGTGTAAGTAAGGAAAAGGGGACATAATAAGGAACGGGTCAGTAAAAGGGACTAAAAACACCTCACAACTGATTTAGTCATGTTAGGTGTTCATGGGGACATTCGGTCCTTACAAGTACAACAAGCCTGTGTGACAACAAGTGTGTGTGTGTGTGTGTGTGTGTGTGTGTGTGTGCGCGCGTGTTTAATTTAAAGTTGTTAAGTAAGAATGTAGTTCCTGCTATATATATGTAGCTGCTTCTATTAAAAGCAGAATAGTTTCTTCATCTTTTCTGGGTGTGTGTGTGTGTGTGTGTCTGTGTGTGTACACTGTCAGGATGTGAGTAATGGTAGCTGTAGGTCTCTCTGTCTCTGTGGGCCTCAGTGCTCTATCACAGCGCTGCCCTACACTCACACACACACACACACACACACACACACACACACACACACACACACACACACACACACACTCGCTGTGAATATTAACGCATGTGCGAGTGCCTGATTGACAGGCAGCGTGGTTGCCGGCCGATTAGCCGCCACGGATGTCTGAGTGTCGGGTGTGTGCGTGCGAGCGGCAGGGTCAATTACAGAGGTCAGTATGAACACGCACACACACACACATACATACACACACACACAAACACACACATCCACCCCTCCTTAACACACCTCTGCCTCGTCAGACAATACACACCCGCACACACTCACCTTTCATCTCATCGCTCTCGCGCTCTCTTTGTTACACTCCACGTACCTTGTCAATAATTATATTCATATTCTTTAGCTTCACGTGTTTGTTTATTTTTTCAACAATGAACGCAACTATTTATCACATTTTTAATGATTACCCATTCTGGTGGTGTTTGCGGATTTACGCTAGAACGATATTTGTTATTCAACGTAGCTATGAGCTAGCTGTTTATGACTGGTTAATGTGCTCACTGCAGTGCTAGCTCGGTTAATTAAAAGCAAGACAGTGCTCATTTTGTTGACCGATACTACTCAGAAACTAAATAATAATTCATCTTTGTACTCAAGAGAAAAAAAACAAAAAACAACAACAACAACAAGAGGTCACGTTATTGCACTCGCAAAAGTCGTCAATACAATTAAATGGGGGATGTAATTAAACCCTTTCTTGCACCGCTAACAGGCTGCACCCGCCTTCTCCAATGCGCGCAGGTATGCTAATGCTGCGTAAAGTTTTGTTTAGGGATGTGGACATGCTCAGAGGAAACGTTAGCGAAAATTTGACAACAGTGATACAACAGCACGGCTGAATTCTTGAATCTGATTGGTCATTATTTAAAAAAAAAAGGTTATAACAGCTCGGCTTGTGTGGTAATTTCATAATGATGTTTTTACGTTAACGCGTTCGTTCTAATCAGGCCATACAGTATTTTCCCTGAGTTTATTTTTGTGATTGTTGGGACTTTTTATTTATTTTGTTTTGTATTTTGTGGAAATCACACCAAATTGCTTTGATTGTTTTTTCCCTATTTGACTAAAAGGAAAATATTCAACTGGACAGCTGGGATTAAAACAATTCAGTGTGTTTTTCTCAAAATTACCACAACTATAGCTGTTTTTGACAAATGCTGTAGCACGCTAAACAATGTTACACACTGACCGGAATTTCTTCCAAACCTCCTCCCTGCTAGCGCGCAACTTTAACCACCGAGCTAGCATGTGAAAGGACGAGTAAAATGGGTTTCCTCAAATGCTAATGTGATGGCAGCCATTTTGATTGTGCTATTAAAAAAATCACATTCAGGAGTCTCTCTCGCTCTCTCTCTCTCTCTCTCTCTCTCTCTCTCTGTCTCTCTCTCTCTCTCTCTCTTCTACCCTCCGTCTCTCTCGTCTTGTTCATTCAGGGCCACAGATTCGTTATGAATAATGTATTTTCTAATCAGCAGCGTAAGGCTGTGCTGGAGTGTGTGTGTGTGTGTGTGTGTGTGTGTGTGAGGACCTACCAATGAAATCATATGGGAGGCAGTTTCATGTTTCTCCAGTGGACCAGAGGTGTGGAACCTTAACACTCGAATAACCAGGACTTCACCTTCACTCCCTCTCACACACACACACACACACACACACACACACACACACACACACACATGCACGCACACACACACACACACACACACACACACACACACATACACACATGATGTAATTCCCATATGTATTGCTGTAGATAAATAATTCGAATAACTCTTATAACATTCATTTCCAAGTCTTTCAACTCTTTTCATTTTTGTACACAAGAAAATTATTATTATTATTATTATTATTATTATTATTATTATTATTATTATTATTATTATTATTCATTTATGGCTCACCTACATCATCATCACCATATAAAGTTTGAAACACTGAAGTACATTGTGCTTGCAATATTTCACCCGTTCAAGGACGTCCTGGATCCTAACATCTTATTTTCGGCTTTGCCTCTGACACTGGAGACTCCTTACACAAAAAAATGATTCGAAGGACAGAAAACAGCCGTACCAGGACCTCGTGGATGAGCCGTTACCGTAGGAACGCCAACGTCTCTGAAAACAAGCGCGTTAATACGTGCCTGCGCTACTGTCAGAGCTGCTGTTCTAAAACAATTCATCAACATATAATATCCTGAGCGCATATTCCATTCAGCGCACAGGAAATGGGAACTGTGGTTCACTTCCTGTCACTCATCTCCCAATGCAAACAATGCGTCCTGCGAAAGCGCCACCTTCCAATGCTGCCTCGTCTCCCCACCCTCCCCCATCTCCCGGTCTTCTGGCACTGAGGATAACTGTCACTAAACAGCGCTTGAGTAGCCGGTCATGTGCTAAATTAAGCAACACACACACACACACACACACACACACACAATACTCCTCGCCTCTCTAGCAGTGCTAATGCGGAACAGTCACGCTGTGACACAGGGGATTTTGTTCACTTGTTTGTGCCCTTGGCATACACACACACGTGTGAGGAAATATGCCCTCTCAGACATCCCTTCTAACCACACTAATGCACCCACTGACAGCTGTTGACTCCATTCTTCCCGTGTGTGTGTGTGTATGTGTGTGTGTGTGTGTGTGTGTGTGTGTGAGAGAGAGAGAGAGAGAGAGAGAGAGAGTCAGCACAGGGAAAACAACAAAAACTAAAAAAACTAAACAACAATGCTGTTAGAAAGCAGAGGAAAATACAGATGTTTCCCGTGACAGGCGATCTTTCATTCTCAATGGCAGCCAAAACACAAACATAACGCAGTGATACGATACAGAAACACAGGCAAGAACACAGAGACCCAAAAGTAACAGTGAGAAGAAAAAAATAAACACACACACACACACACACACACACACAGACTTTATGCAGCGAGAAGTGACAGAGAACGCGACAAGAAAGCTCACAGAAAAAGACACAGAGATCTTCTGCACAAACAAAATGCTCAGCTAGCACAGAGAATATCCGGAAAGAACGCAGAGGTGTGAAGAAACATTAAATACACACAGAGCAGAGAAGAAGAAGAAAAAACACAACTAAAGATTTACAACCAACACAGAGAGTCTCTAGAAGCACAGACAACGGGGAGAAAGAAACACAGGAAAGCAACACAAGAGGAACGGCCTGAGAGGAAAATAAAGACCAAATAGCACGTAAAATAAAATAAAATTAAATAAACACCAGAGACAGAAACAGCACAGAGCAAAACTACAGAAAGATATACAGCACAGGGAAAACCTAGGGACACACACACACCAGAAATATACACCCTAGAGATATTATATATATATATATATATATATATATATATATATATATATATAAGAAAACAATAGAAACAGAAATACTATAGAACGGAAACTATATACACAGAAACATCAGGGTGACCAACAGCCCAGAGAAAAGAAGCAGAGAGAGAAACAAAAAGATACACAACTGACACAGAGAAGGACAGATGGTCCATGTGTGAAAACCATACACGGAGAAAAAATAAACACGACTGCACAGAGAAGAGAGACACGATGGTGAAAAGACAGACAGAAACAGCACAGAGAAAAGGTGGAGATACACAACCAGAATGTGGAGGGGGGGAAACAACAAAAAAAAAACACTAGACCTATAAAGCAGCACAGAGATAGAAATCACAGAAAATTAACACCACAGGAAATAAAAATACAGTCCCAGTAACAATACGGGGAAAAATTAAAGACAAGAACTACACAGAAAAACTAGAGACAAATATTAACGCACAGAGACACTAATAGTGCTTGGGGGGTTGGGGCAAGGGGAAAAACACCGAAAAATAGAAACAGCACAGAGATCAAAACACACAAATAAGAGAAGCTGTGCGTAGAAATAAAGAGAGATAGACACAGCACAGAGAATTTTAGCCAAGAGAAAAAGTAAACACAAGAAAACTGTTAAACAAAAACTACTTGCATAAACAAAAGGGAAATTAGATACAAACTGATGGGAAAATACGGCACACAGATGCGAACACAGTGGCACAGAAAAAAACAGAGACGCAAATACGGTGGCACAAAGAAAAAACGGAGACGCGAACACGTTGGCACAGAGATAAACAGAGACGCTAACACGGCGGCAGAGAGAAAACCAGAGACGCTAACACGGCGGCACAGAGAAAACCAGAGACGCGAACACGGCAGCACAGAGAAAACCAGAGACGCAAACACGGCAGCACAGAGAAAACCAGAGACGCAAACAAGGCGGCACAGAGAAAACCAAAGACGTGAACACGGTGGCACAAAAAACCAGATGAAAGAAGAAGTGAGAGACAAAACAACAATGAGAAATTCTTGAGGAAACAGAGAAAAACCAGAGACGCTAACACGCCGGCACAGAGAAAACCAGAGATGCAAACACAGCGGCACAGAGAAAACCAGAGACGCGAACACGGCGGCACAAAGAAAACTAGAGATGCGAACACGGAGGCA
>JAFFST010052621.1:1385-13542 GCA_022414735.1 Noturus placidus
AATAAACACGCAGCCTTTGCTCAAAAATACCCGGATGGAGATGAGAGGAAAAAAGCCGTTTGGGAACTGATGCGGAAGGTTGATCTGAGTAAAAATCACTTCAACAAGTGGATGAAGTCTGCAAATTCAAGTACATATGCCAGTTTTGTTTGAGTTTGAATATTTTACTTGAAAGTAACCTTCAACCCAACGTCATTTTTACGGAGCTCAAAATGTTTTGTTGCATGCAGAAATGTAATTTTGTTTTCTCTGCAGTCGTTCATTGATTTCATAAATGCAACACATTATAGTTTGTTTATACATAGCATAAAGGCAAAAAAAAAAACCGTTATATGCAGTGTTATTTCATTTTAAATGTCAAAAGGGTTTTGCGGCTCTCAGTGTTTTCTTTACTGTGGGAAACGGGTCCAAATGGCTCTTTGAGTGGTACAGGTTGCCGACCCCTGTCTTATACCAATATTAAATAAGGCATTCTAAGAGGCCATGTGGATTGCAGTATATTAACTTAAACGTGATGGCCCTAGTGGCTTAACCTATTACTCACCTTGTTTCTCTGATTGCAGCAGGTTGTTGGAATGCTTTATGGCATTGTTATAAGCGCTCTCAGCCTGTTTACGCTCATCTGCACCAAAGAACTCAGAGTCCTGGCTATTGCTCATGAAGATGCAATAGTGCTGCTTCATGTTTTGCAGAGCATTATAACAATCCTGAGTCTTCAAAGAAAGCAACAGAAATTAAATAAACAAGATATTAAACAGGTGTAAACTTATTAGCCATAATTCTGTTTTCACATACAATTAATTATCATTCCAGAATAAAGGAATCAGTCCATAAGACTTACAGTATATCCACATTTTTCCTTAAACCTAAATTAATGAATGGCCACCACATGTAGACATATGGTTTTATATATTAAATTAAATCTGTAAGCTAAAAGTGGCCTGCTATGGTGACATCATTTCTTGATCATGATTCAAGTAACATTGGGGAAAAATTCATAGTGGTATAAGTAAAGAATAAAACATGACAGGCATGTTGTTATAGGAAAATAATCAATAATGGGGTAGTGTGATGCAAACTGACATGAAGCAAAGTTACTGTTACTACTTGAAGTTGATTAATTTCCAATACCAGCATGTCCCAAATGTTTTGTTCTCTTAAACAACATTAATTTGATATGCCATTTTATGTTGTTTTGTTGTTGAGAATTCAATATTGTTGTGGTATAAGAAAGTAATAATAAATAGCAAGCAATCAAAAGCACAATTTCTGTTCTGTAATGTAAAAAATTTACTAACCATGATGAAGTTAGATTTGATGCACTGAATGTCTCTTATGAGATACTGCCAGTACAGCAGACTAGTCATTTCTGCATGCAGCTTCTCCCAGAGCATTGTTAGCTGCTTCCAACTTTCAGCCAGACTAAAGCAGCACACAATAAAATATCACAATATGCGTTAAAATAAACTGATCATTATTTTCCTGTTAGATTTCAGAGGGTAACCAATGTCCACAGATTAAGTCAGATATCATACAGCATCTAATATAATGAAATTAAACTAAATGTCTTCATGATTTAATAAATTAAACCAAAACCAAACAAAAACAAACCTTTACCCAGAACTGCTATCTACAGCCTCCTTGTTGATAGGTGGGATGATGAAGCAAATGGATGGCACTGTAGCGGAGCTTCCACTTGAGCTTTTCACCTTCCAACTAAAGGGCTGGGAGTTGTTCAACAGCACATACATTTCTCCCCTATGTACTGTAATCTAGGACAACACATGGATTATATCAGTAAAGTACACTTCAGACCACAAAATTTTAATCTAAATTACAAATAAACTGGTTCTCAACTCACCTAAATAACACACAGGATATTTAAAAAGTTAGATTTTGTTTATATCAAGTTAGTTTTACCCATCATCATAGTTAAGAAGTTTGATCCCTCCCTATGACAAACATGCACTTTAATCAACATAATTCAAGGAAACAGTTGTGAGGTATTCGCTAGCTGAGGGTTAATTAATCCCTGTGTCCGTCAACCATAAATCAAATTGTTCCGGTAGAGGCATATCAAATAAACTATAAAACATAATGGGCATGCTGTTATTGGACGATATAATCAGCAATGGGGTTATTTTCCAGTAAGAAGAATCCACATCATGTTTTATTTCTCTTATACTACATCAATTTGCTATTGATTATATTTTTATTATTATTTTATTAATTAAAGAATAGTATGTCATAATTCCTAAACACCACTACTACAGAGGTGCCATTACAGAAAATTAATCAACACTGTCTGACTACTAAAATTTGAAAATTCAGCAGTCTGTGGTATAATTAAATAATTCCTCTTTTATACCTCACTGTGATTGTAATCACACACAGCCTGAATGCACAAACTTTCTTTGACAGGGGTGGCAGGATTCCTGGGTTTTAGCTGAACAATAGTCTTGGCTCTCATATTTAGACTGTCCAGATGAGTCTTAAACATATTACGTTGTTCCTTTTGATCCTGTGGGCCAAAAAGAAAACATTCTATTATTTTGGCAAAACACTCTACAATCATTCAAAAAATAAGATTAATAGTTAGATGAAATTGGTTGATATCATTATAAACAACATTGAAAAAAAAGTTAAAATCCTTGCAGATTCTCACTTCTGGGCCATTGAGAAGGGCTGTTAATACTGATAAAGTTAATTATATGTCACACCTGACAGATGAATACATGTAAATGTAGGGTATGATAAAACCCACCTCAACCTCCTGTAGAAGGAGCTCCAGCTGTGTGACAGTTGTGAGATGATTAAACATATATTTCTTCATTGTCTCCTGAATCTTCTTCATCTTCTCCTCTGCCTCTTTTACATCTGCAAAGAACTGCAAAGAGCAGAGTACACACCTGACTTAGCCTTAAGACCTGAAAAAGGCAGCCATTCAAATCCAGGATAATGAAATAAATGTGCAGTATAGGCCAACAGAAAATACCTGGAAGTAGGCAGTGTTCTCTTTGAGGTGGGTCTCAATGCAGCAGCACACCTCCTGTAGCCATCTCCACTGAGTCTCTAGAGCTGCAGTTAAGGCCTACAGATGGTACAGAAAGTTGTTTTGTGTTATAAAATGAACTGAAGATAAAATTGTGGTATTTATGTCTCAATACATGTTTTGTAACGCAAGAGAGCAGAGTTTTAATAAATGCTAAACAATATCAGAAACAAAATTTCCACTATTCCTAACTTTTTCCCTTTATTTATCTTTTCTAACACTCTAACAGTCCAATTGGACTATATAAACACTGAAGGGTGTTAAATCAACACTGGGGATTTTGCTGTGTATTTTGTTTGCCGATTTTATTTTATTTGAAACATTTGAAATAAACATTTGTCATAAACTTTTCCATACAGATATAGTTTGACATACATGCACAAATATTTGACATACATGCACAAAGCCACCTTCCCTGTCACTATTGCAAAGAGGAAGCCTACATTTCTTGGCTGAGACCATAAGAGAATGGCTCACATCTCTCATCTGCGTAAAACCAATCAAACTGTATCAGGAAGTGTATCCATGAAAAGATTAACCTGAAAATTGCATACATGCAAGACAACCTTGGCACACTGCATTGCAACTGTTTCAAAGAAGATCCAGTTTGCATGCACTGACAGCTCTTAAAAACCTTGCATTCACTCAGGCATTCAAAGGCTGAAGCAGCAGTCCTCTCCAACTGAGCAACTCTAACTGTACAGTGGTGTGAAAAAGTGTTCGCCCCCTTCCTCATTTCCTGTTCCTTTGCATGTTTGTCACACTTAAGTGTTTCGGAACATCAAATTTGATGTTCCGAAACACTTAAGTGTGACAAACATGCAAAGGAACAGGAAATGAGGAAGGGGGCAAACACTTTTTCACACCACTGTATATCTGGGTAGGAAAAGGAAGTGTTTACTATGGCTTCTTTCAAAGTTTTACCATGTTGATTAAAAGAATTTTGATTTTAACAAACACTTAAGTTTAAACAGAGGGAATTGTGGGCACCTCTACAAGATCCCCAAGGTGCAAACTCCATTAGTCCCACTAATAATACTGGGCATTGGAATATGAACTGTCATGAGAAATATTTGTATAGTTTCTCTTGCTGGCCATCCACCATGTGTGGAGTTGAAATCTTTGCAATATTTAGCACTGAAGATGCATAGACACCCTTTAGTGATTGTATGTTTTATTTTTCTTCTTCTTCGAGTCTATGAAAATCCATAGGTTTCATATGCACTTTATGAAATTTGGCACAGTTATAGTGAGCTATCTTTTTGGTGTAATTATGGTGTAAGCCACTCAATTCCTCTATCAGCACCCATTGTAGAAAGGTGATTATGCTTTCCTCTGATTCTGTGGATTAAGCCAAGTTCTGCAATTATGTTAATATGACAGTTATTTTGAATTTTAATTAAATTCTCTTCATCTTCTCCTACAAACTTTGTTCCATCATGATCAAATTTGAATCACAAGGTTGTGAGACAATCCCCCAAAAAGGTTGTTTATTTCATTTTTACTGGTTTAGCCATAATACACAAATTAGAAGGTGAAGCCACCAAACAGGAAGTTAAAACATCTCAGCAACGATGTAACATATTCCAAACAAATTTTTGGCAAGAATGGAAAGAGCTCACGGGAAGGGTCTCCAAGAAGGTTTGTCTATTCACCTCTAAGTGGCACTATAATTTGTAAAATTGCTTGTAAGTTATTAACCACTCAGCATTAAATCAAGATTCTTATTCCCACTAATTCCCTTGCTGATTTTGGTACTAATGTTGTGAATGTAATGAATTTGTGATCTCAAACAGGAAGTCAACTGTTTAGAATTTTTTAAAAACAATTGCTTCTTCCCCTACATGTTTAGTCCAATCATCACCAAATTTGGCAGCTCTGGAAGACCAACCCAAACAAAAGGTGTTTCTTGGATTTTTGATATGATGGATGGTTCATCCATAATGCACAAATTATTTTGATGGTGAAGTTGCTAAACAGGAAGTGAGGGCATACCTCAGCAACAGTGTAACATATTTTGACCAAACTTTGAAGATTAATAAATGACCTTGTCCTTAAGGACTCAAAGACATTTTGTCAAAATCCCCTCTAGTCCGGTGCTATAATTAGTCAATTTGTTTAATTGCTCATAAATTTTAACTATCTTCCTCCATAGATAAGGTGTGGGAACTGAAAGAACTTTTTTTCTCTCCTTATTATTCTTCTGAGTCATATACCAGGATATGCAGCCATGTATCTCGTATGTTTTTTAAGTTTAGTGCAAATGTGCACGTTCAACTCGGTCTTTCCCTATTTAAAATTAGTTTAGTAATTTATTGGTATTTCTTCTTATTTTATCTCATAACATTTCATTCACCCATAAAATTCAAATTAAACTCTACGTGATGTTGATGGGATCTCTTGCCTCTATTGTGCTCTGAGCTGGATGGCCTTCCTTCAGCAATTTGTTTCCAGTGGCTTTAATAGTGTTCACGTTTTTCTTCATCTGCTCCAGATGAACCTGTCACATGAACTCTGTTACATACTGCACATATATTGACATATTACTGCAATTTTACTACTGTTTGCTAAATTTATTTAACCAATTTCCTCTGTTAATTCCAATTTAGACCCATGCTTTATAGTCTCCATTAAAAATATCTTTATTCTAGTAAGAACATGATTAAGCTAAATGCCCAATAGAGTTAGTACAAGTAGTCGGTACAGCAAAGACAGTCACTCCACTGAAGGTAATAATGAAACAATCACTGGATTATACAATTAAGCTATATGGAAGAAAAATGAGTCCTACTGAGTAGTTATCCTTCTTGGCAGTCATGTTGGTATTATCGTCACTCCAGTAATATTTCACCTCTTCCTCTGTTCTCTCACTAAGCCATATCAGTGCATCATTGGCAGCTACAGCAAATATATGTAGCCCGGTCAGATTTTGTAACCGGTCCACTGAGGAGTTCTATCAGAGGGTCAACAAGGCAGCAAGAGATTATTAAAGACAAAAACTGTTGAAGCTAAAACCAGTAAATGTAAAACCATTATGCAACTGTTAACTAGTAAAATGTATGTGGTTCCCCCCAAAAGAAAAGACTGTTTAGAATTGCATGCACTTGCTGCCAAAGACCTACCAGAAGTTCATTGTACTGCAAGACTAGCATGTCCAGGTCATCTCTGTATTTTTTTTTACTGGCATGGGATAACTGATACTATAGAGAAAAAAATAAATGCATTATTTCAAACATTGTTTAATGTAATCACTACTAGAAAGACAGGTCCTTATAAAACAGGTTAAGTAATGACTAATATATCTTGGGGGTTTGCTGTTACAGGAAAACAATCAACAACAGGGTGATGTGTTGTGGACTAACACAAATGAGTTACTGCTACAAATAGATTATTTTCACATAACAGCATGGCCCAAGTGTTTTATTCCTCTTGCATCATAGCAATTTGCCTAATGATTAAACATTTGTCCTTTTATTGAGTTATAGTTACATTTAATGCTGTGGAACATTTGTGAAGCAAGTTAGTTCATGTTATCACTCATGCTATATTACCAACCTCTCTTTTTATGTATCAGAACAAGTGCATTAACTGTCAAACCTGCTGTTATAGAAAATCATTCAACATCTTCTGCCCTGTCAGATTAGATAAATCAGCAGAACTGTGGTATAAATGGTAAACTTATATTCTATTTTTTATTTCTTATTTATTAATTTATCAATACTAGACCACATCAAATTATGATCTAGGGTTAGGGTTTATACAAGCAAGATGAAAAGAATCCACAAGAAAGTTACCACCATAAAGAAATCAACAGTCAACAAATTCACCTCATCTGCCTCAGCATGGTGAATGACAGACTGGAAGTCATTGATAGACTGATGAAGTCTCTTATGGCTATCCAGATGTGACTCAATAGAGGGCAGGTCTGCTCCCCACTCTGAGTAGTTTATATATCTCTGGTTCTTCTTCACCCAGTCCAGCAGGTCCTGGATGTAAAAAATCATGACTTCATCCAGGTGGAGATGGGTGAGGGGTACTTCGTACACTGACACTGTATTGCCGGACATCACGGATATGTTTACCAGATGCTCATGGAAACAGTACACTCTGACAAAAATATGCAGCAAGTAAAATATTAGTACAAAAGTCAATTTACATTTTGGTAGTTGTCAGATCATAGGAGAGAGCTGGCTGGTGGATGGGATAATGGAGGGATAAGTCTTTAAAACGATTTAAATTTTTTTTAAATAAGGTAATGAGAACACACTGTGTATGAACTGGCGGGCTCACCTTTCAAACTTGTCTCTCAGCGATCTCTCCCACTTAATTATGGCTTCATGGAGTTTACTCCACTCCTTCTCCACATTGTTGGGGTCATAACCAAGAGGAATCTGACCAGCCTGCACTGTCTCCTGTAGAGGAAAGATGTGGGATACAAAGACAAGATTTCTGGTAGAATATCAACACAAAAGGAAAATTTGCCCTTTGAACTTTTCCCACATTTGAGTTATAACCTGATATAAACCTAAATGGGATTATATATTACAAATCTACACAAAATAACCCATAATACAAAAAAAAACTCATAATACTGAATTACAGTGCTCTCCACTTATATTGGCACCCATGGTAAATATGAGCAAAGAAGGCTGTGAAAATTTTTCTTCATTGTTTAAAATTTTGATATTTTGTTCAAAACCTTCACAAAAATTCTCTGCTCTCATGGATATCAAATAATTGCAAACACAACACAGGCTTAAGCAAAAAAATAAAATCTTTGATAAGTGAAATAATCTAAGTTAAGATAGGTGTGTAACAATTATTGGCAGCCCTATGAATTCATATGAGAAAAAATATATTTGAAGTATATTCCCATTGATAGTTTACATTTTTTGGTCACCTGGGTGACTAGGAACAGTAAATTGTTCAACCACAAGGGTATATAAATATGTGCTACACGTAATCCAAATTTCCTTAGTCATTCATAACAATGGGTAAGACCAAGGAATATAGCTGTGGCAAAAAGTTGTTGAGTTTTACATAATGGGAAGTGGCAATTATGCACAAGCATTGAAAATGCCCATTTCCCCAATCAGGGTAATAATTAAGAAGTTCCAGTCAACTGGACATGTTGTGAATCAACCTGGAATTGGACATGTGTCTATATTGTCTCAACACACTGTGAAGAGGATTATTTGAGTGGCCAAAAAATCTCCAAGGATCACAGCTGTAGAATTGAAGAAATTAGTTGCATCTTGGGGTCAGAAAGTCTTCAATACTACAATCTGAAGTCTCCTACATCACCACAAGTTGATTGGAAGGGTTTCAAGAAAAAAAGCCTCTACTCTCATCCAAAAACAAGCCCAAGCGTATTCAGATTGCCAGACACTACCGGAACTTCAAATGGGATCAGGTTCTAATGTCAGATGAAACCAAAATAGAGCTTTTAGGCAACAAACACTAGAGGTGGTTTTGGTGCACACAGAGGTAGCCATATGGAAGAGTACCTCATGCCCACGGTTAAATATGGTGGTGGCTCTTTAATGTTTTGGTGCTGTTTTTCTGCCAGAGGACCTGGCCATTGTTTTAGGATACATGGCATCATGGACTATCAAATATCAACAGATATTAAATGAAAGCTTCGGAAACCCAAAGCTTTAGCAAACACAAGCTTTTGGGTCTTCAGTGACTGACTTTATTTACTTTTGACACATGCTATTGTTATGATTTATGTCCTGTCTCCGCCCCGTATTGTCCTTGGTTATTTTTAAGTAGGTATGCCATCATTGTTCTCAGCTATCTTGTGTTCTACCCCGATTGCATTTGTCATTTAAACCCCTCGCGTCTCTTTGCACTTCACGAAGTATTGTATTATCACTATACCAAGCGATTACACTCTGTTCCTCGGTTTGGTCTGTTTCATGTTCTTTGATCTTGTTTCTCGTTCTCGAATTTTAGCCTTGCCCAGTTTATGCCTGTTTGCCAATCGCCTGACCCATGGCCTGTTTCTTGACATCGTTATTGTCTCATGTTTTTGGATTTGTCTGCCTGTCTCTCTCTAAATAAACTTTTATCCACATTTGCATTTGTCTTAACCTGCATTATGTTGTATATGTGACAGATTGCAAGTATTCACCTCGTAGATGTGAAACTCTTACATTACTTCTGGTGCAAACAATTGTCATCAAAAGTCACATAAGTTTGTTGAATGGACTTTACCTGTGTAAGTAAAGTGTCACATGATTTCACTATAAATACACCTGTGTACACCTGATAAAGAGTATTCCTAAATAAACAGCATTATAAAGACCAAGAACCCTGTCCAGGGTGTACCCCGCATTGTGCCCGATGCTCCCTGGGATAGGCTCCAGGTTTCCCATGGATGGATGGATGGTTGGATGGATGGATATAGACCAGGGAGCTATCAAAAAGTATCAATCAGGCTTTGGATATAAAAAAAATCCTAGACTCATGACTGGTGGACAAAAAAAGTCTTAACATTATCATTGGGAAATCATGAGTTTGAGTCCTGTGCCACAACCTTCTTTGGCCGAGAGATTAAAGAGATCAAAATTGACCCTTTTCTCTAGGTGGAACAGATGGTATACTCTCTCTCCCCTGTCAATCACACCAACAGTAAATAATAAAGCATGTCTGAGTTCATGTATGTAGATTAGGAAACCTAGTGCTTTTCTCTGAGTGTGTTATGCCAGTGAAGCAACCAAGATTTTACTACCAGGTTGTAGCACAACAAAATGTGGTAAGGTCAAAGGGGGTTGAATACTTGCGAATAATGTAATGCACTGTGAATGCACATAAGGATTTATGTGATGTGGCACTGTATAATGTGTTCATTTACTAGACCTACCACATGGTATATGGTATTTACCTTGAAGTCATTGTAAATATGTTTAGAGCAAATTTTCTCATCCTGTTTTGCTGGCAGCTGTGTCATCTTAAATTCTAGAAACTTGTGGCAAAAGTTCTGGAACAAAAAGGAAGAGGGTTTGATTCACACTATTCAGCTGCATGAAAAATGCATAAGAATACAATACAATAATGTGCATGCAACTGTATGTGTATGTTGTGTGCATGCTTGTGTCTTATTGAGCTGTTATGAGACCTCAATTTCCTTATAACTGGTGGGGAACTTGCTCTCCTCAAACACAGAGATAGAGTCACGGATCCAGCGGAGCAGATTGGTGACCAGTTTACAGTACTCCTGGACGTGTAACTCCTATCACATAGGAACACATTATATATTACACCTAAAAATGATTAAATCTTATTGATGCCACAGTGCTTCTGATTTCTGATGGTCATGGTGTACATTACTGTATTTTCATACAACCCCTCTTCCAAAACAGTTGGGACAGTATGGAAAATGCAAAAAAAAAAAAAAAAACCCAAAAAAAAAAAAATCACTTGAAAATTCAATTCACCGTGTACTATATTGAAACCACATCATTAACACATTATTTGATGTTTTAATTTGTGAATTTAATTTCTTTTTGAAAATATACAATCATTTCAAATCTGATGACTGCAAAACAGTCCTAAAAAGTTTGGACAGTCAACTGTTTGCCACTGTACAACATCACCTTTTCTTTTAATAACACTTACATTTACATTTATTCATTTAGCAGACGCTTTTATCCAAAGCGACTTACAAATCATGGAAGCAGAGCTGCCATGAAAGGTGCTAGCTTGCCATTGGGGCAACTTAGAGTTCAGTGTCTTGCCAAAGGACACTTCGGCATGTGATCACCCGGGCCGGAATTCGAACCACCAACCCCACGATTAGTGGATTAATGGATTAGTGGACAACCCGCTCTACCGACTGAGCCACAGCCGCCCTTACTTAAGCTTTTGGGTGCTGAAGACACCAGTTGATCATGTTTAGCAAGCAGAATTTTCCCCTATTCATCCATTATGCTTTTCTTCAGCTGTGCATCTGTATGGGTCCTGTGTTGCCTTATTTTTGCACTTCATAATGCTCCACACATTCTCAATCAGAGACAGGTCAGGACTGCAGCAGGTCATTCAAGCACCTGCACTCTCTGCTTACACAACCATGCACTTGTAATCTGGGCAGAATGTGGTTTGGTGTTGTCCTGCTCTGGATGGCAGCATATGTGGCTCCAAAATGTGTACATATCTGTCTTTGGGGAATGTTGTTCTTAAACTGTTGGATCATTCACTGACGCATCTGTTGGCAGATTGGCGCCCGACCCATCCTTGCTCTTGAAGCACTAGGCCTTTTTTGGAGGCTCCTTATTTACTATGATTAGACGATTACCTCACCTGTTTCACATCACCTTCTTATTACTTCTTATAACTTGCCACATCACTATTAGTCCTAAATGGCCCCGTCCCAACTTTGTTGCAATGTGTTGCATGCATCACTTTCAAATTAAACCTTTATATTAAAAAAATGCAGTTGATTAGGTAAAACATCAAATACCTTATCTTTATACATTTTGTTTAAATGCGAGTCAAAGTACACTTACAAATCACTCCTCTTTGTTTTTATTATACTTTTCCATACTGTCCCAACTTTTTCAGAATTTGGGTTGTATAACAACAGGTAGTCCCAACTGTATCATGAAAGATAGGTAAATAATAAGTGCTCTAATACATTTCCGTAGTGAAAGCTCATGCACAGGGATTTTATTTTTGGTAAAATTTATTTCACACTAGCATCCACCTCCTCATACTTGACCTGACAAGTGTGATCACTGGTGGTGAAATAAAATACCTGTAAGTGTAATAAAATACTTCGAAATGTGTGGTGTGCTAATCATCCTGCTGATGTATATATATATCTATATATATCTATATATATCTATATATATATATATATATACACACACACATACAGTGGTGTGAAAAAGTGTTTGCCCCCTTCCTCATTTCCTGTTCCTTTGCATGTTTGTCTCACTTAAGTGTTTTGGAACATCAAACCAATTTAAACAATAGTCAAGGACAACACAAGTAAACACAAAATGCAATTTGTAAATGAAGGTGTTTATTATTAAAGGTGAAAAAAAATCCAAACCATCATGGCCCTGTGTGAAAAAGTGATTGCCCCCCTTACTATAACTG
>JAFFST010052621.1:40595-50616 GCA_022414735.1 Noturus placidus
GGTGAATCATGTGTAAATGAACCACATGTAAAATGACATATAAATGAATCATATATAAATGAATCATATATAAATCTTGTGGGAGGTATGTTACTGGGGTTAAAAGTTTGATTCTGTATGGATTTATGAAAATGAATGTACATGAATTATAAGTAAATTGATCATATGTAAACTGTTATCGGGGTAAAAAAAATGTTGATTCTGTATTGATATACCTTGTTGTACTCTGAAAAGTGTATGAGAATCAATAAAAATTGTTATAAGTGAAACAACCAGATGACATTTGTAAGTGCAGTGTTATTGTCTGCACTTATATAGCACATTTTTTTTTAATCTTAGTGGTTCCAAAACGCTTAAGACTGTGTCTCATTCACCCATTCACATACATACACACACTCATACACCAACGGTAGCAGATCTGCCATGCAAGGCTCTAACTTGCCATTGGGATTGGGGTTCAGTGGGTTCAGTGAATTGCCCAAGGACATGTCGGCAACATGTGGAGTCACGTGGGCCGGGAATTGAACTGCCAACCCTACGATTAGTGGACAACCCTCTCTACCAACTGTGCCACAGCTGCCCATCATCATTATTCTTTAAAGCGCTAAATTAGGATTAAAACTAGAAAAAAATTTCCGCTTGAAAATGTAAACTCATCTCATCTGTATGTCTCCCCCTGATGAGTTTAGATTCATTAAGCTGTATTCACGAAGCTTAGAATCTGGAAGTTTATTTAATTTACTGCTTAAAAAAGTACCCTCTACAGCCATGGTAAACACAGACAGGTCATGCTGAACAGATCAAATTAATAAAGAAATAATTATATATCGCATGACATCACTTTTTCATTTCTGATATCAATGCTGAAACCTTTAACATTAAATTAGTTGCCAATAATATTTACTTTCATCAAAGAAATACTATTGGGTAATTCATACAACACTGGTCAGAACAGGAAATCTGTTATCAGTTTCAAAGTCATCAGGTTGTAAAGAGAAACATTCAATGCCTTGTTATTATACAGTCACATTTGTTAGTGGGGATTTGTGTTAATCGTGTCTGTTTAAATGAGTAGAAATTGAACAGTTTAGTACAACTCGTGTATTTTTTTGCAAGGGATAACACTGATTATTCATATATTTAAAGCTTATTCACTAGACAAAACATTCAGTTAAAAAAACAAAATTGGGTTATTTTTAGCCCAATGAATTCGTAAATATTGGACAGGACACATTTTGTGCTAATCTAACCCATCAGGTTAATTTCATTATATTTTATGAAAGGGTTAATATTTTCAGGGTTATTTTTACCTTTTGAAAATGTCAAACAAATATGTCAACATGGTATCTCCTTTTTTATACACAAGAAGGTGTTCAAAAAATGTATTACTAGAGTGGTGTTTATAGTATATAGACTTTGCTTTTTCTATGGTATGCAGAAATCACCAAATGGTGGATAAAATCAAAACCTGCATTCTCAAAGAAGCTGTAGGCATTCAGCTACAAAATGAATAAAATATGTATTATATGCCAGCAGCTGCAAGGGCTTTTATTATTGAACAGATTACAAAATAAAATACTTGTTACATAATATATTTTCTCTATGGTCTAACACAATTTGAAGAAGTGGTACACTGCCAAGATTTTATTACTCTTTATACCTTAATGTTTTGCTCTGGCACACCTTTTATAGTAATCATTTGTAATCATCCCTTACAATAAACATCAGCTGACATGTGGAATTTCCCCCATTCCGTAATTTAATAGGTGGTATTCTAAAACCATGATTGAAGAACTGACCTGCATCATGATGGCCACATGGTGTTGGTGAAAATTTGCCTGTATTGATAGTTAACAGTTTAGTGAAAATAAATGACTGAATTCTACAGGTTGGAAGCATATATAAATAATAAAAAAGGCTTTTATGTATTGTGGTACATTTATTTCAGTTTTTTGTAAATGGCCAACATTAAGCAATCATGTTGTCTTGAGTAAACCCTGAGTTTGAACTAAGTGAAATAATGAAAAACATTTACTAAGTATTTATTTACTAAAAAATGTTTATTTGTTCTGTGTAACATATACATATAAACAAATTAATTTATCTTAATTTTAATTAAATTGTCCACCCATCCATCCATCTTCAACCGCCTACTCCTTTTCAAGGTCACGGGGAACCTGGAGCCTATCCCAGGGAGCATGGGGCACAAGGCGGGGCACACCCTGGACAGGGTGCCAGTTAATTAAATTGTAATTTAAATAATTAACCTAAGAAGTCAGTACAAAAAAAAATATTTTTTTGTTGTTACGAGAACTCAAATAGAATATAGAACAATTGGTCTACTTAATCAGATGAAACATTGTGATGGTGTCTCGAATTTCCCCCTGGGGGATCAATAAAGTATCTATCTATCTATCTATCTATCTATCTATCTATCTATCTATCTATCTATCTATCTATCTATCTATCTATCTATCTATTTACCTGCCACTCTGAGCTCTGAGCTTCTCATAGGAGATAAATCAAGAATCAAGCACTGATTCATGATTCATGAATCATGAATCAAAGAGAAGTAATCAAGCCCCATCTAAATATTATATTTTTTCCCCTTATCACTGGCTATGTACCTAAATCATTTAAACTAGCAGTTATCAAACCCCTGAAAAAAAAAAAAAAAAAAAACCTCTGTCAATTGTCCAGCTTTAGGTTAATATCAAATCTCCCCGTCATCTCCAAGATGTTAGAAAAGGTTGTAGCACAGCACATATGCTCATACCTACATAGGGAGATCTTTTGTGAAATGTATCAGTCCGGATTTAGGCCTCACTATAGCACACACACAGTCTCCTTGCTTGTGTTGCTAGACCTTAGTGCAGCTTTGATACTATTGATCATACTATTCTGCTTGACAGACTAGAAAATGTTTTTGGCATTAAGGGAACAGTCCTCAAAAGGTACAGGCTATTTGTTGGTACCTCGAATAGTTAAGGCTACAGCAGGGGGACAAGCTTTCTACTAGCTTTCTCGGGACTCAGACACAGTCTTAGTGTGTAAGTCCAGGCTGAAAACATCTTTGTTTAGTTAAGCTTTTTGTGAATAGTTTTTTTCTTAGATAAAGGAGTAGATCTATTGTGCTCACAGGCATAGAGTGTTGTGATGAACTGGGATGTTTGGATGCTGTCTAACAAACGCTTCTAGAAGGAGCATGTGTGCATCAGAACTGGATCATGGAAGAATGGATGAAGGTGGCTTTGTCTGATGAATAATGTTTTCTTATACATCATGTGCACGATCGTGTGCATGTGTGTCACTTACCTGGGGAAGAGATGACACCAGGATGCACTGTAGGAAGAAGGCAAGTCGGAGTTTCTCAGACATACTGTAACAAACATTTTCACTGTACGAGTTTATGCAATTTGCTGCTGAAAAATGACTGGCTTATTGTATAATTGCAAGAATGAGCAGATGTGCAGCACAGGTGATTGCTTCAAGACTACATGGGAAGCCCAACAATGAAAAGGTTACAAAAGGGTTGATATTATTCATCAATCTTCGTGGAATTCAGAATTTTAACAAATCAAATCTTCAAATATTTCACTGCAATATTGCACAGTTCCCTGTTCGCGCTGCAAGTTTGCAAGGGGCTGGTATAGAGTTTACACAAATTAACATTAAGGTATGTAGCTTACATGTCTTGCATTATCAGCTATGTTACTTTTTGATGTTTGCTGTAAAAAGCAATACTAACGAACAAATGGTGTATCATCTGGACTTTTAGATTTAATCATATTCCAGCAGGTGCATTTGCGTATAAAGAAAAGTTCAAAGGTTTTTTTTTTCTGATAACAAACACAAAGGCTCCACACTGACAGGTCCATCTAAACATGTACTAAATATTTAAGTACGTCTGTATTCAAAATATTTTATGACAAGTAGAAATCAACAAATAGTGAACAAAACTGTATTCTCAACAAATCTGAGTTGCATATGAGTGAAGCATTCACATGCCACTAATCACTAGGCTTGTTGTCAGTATACTGACATATTTTCTGAAGAGGTGGCACATTGCCAAGGGCCAACCAGTTTTTATTTTGCTTTGGAATACCTTTTCCATTTACCATTCCTCACAGTCATCCGACAAGGGTGTGGAACTTCCCTGTCACGTCTCATCAGATAATATAAGTTTCGGTCCTTTACTATCATTTCAGCCTTTTCTGGAATGCTGCCATACGTATTTTGTGAGTTGTGAGGTAACAAATAGAGAGCATTTCCTTTACAGATAATAGAGGTCAAAGACCTTGCATTCGCTGCATGAATTAAAAATTTGGTTCATCAGGTAGATGAAAGAAAGCATTTGAAATCAACAAAGCATTCATGAACCTGCTCTTCAATTTAGCTCTTCAAATTATTGTAGAGTGTATTTAAATTCTATCACATATACCCTGCATATTATGTGTTTAACTTCCTATAAATCACATAGTTGATCCTAGTTCAGGTTTATTAATAACTTAAGTCGAATCAGATGAGTTGAGAGTAGAAAAAAAAATCAACCAAAATATGCAGAGCAGTATTATACTGATAATTTAGGAACTGACCTTCATAGGGGATTAGTATAATCTTTGGAGAATCATGATGGACACATGGTCCCTTGAATTTGCTTTGAATTTTGACAATATAGTAAAAAGAAACCAAATGAATGCTATGGACCGATGGCATATGTACATCAATATGTAAGTATATAATGTTACACACACACACACACACACACACACACACACACACACACACACACACACACACACACACACAGTGCTGGCTAAAGTGGTAAATGACCTACTACTGGCCTCTGATCTGGGTTGTCTCCTTGCTTGTGTTGCTAGACCTTAGTGCAGCTTTTGATACTATTGATCATACTATTCTGCTTGACAGACTAGAAAATGTTTTTGGCATTAAGAGAACAGTCCTCAAAAGGTACAGGCTATTTGTTGGTACCTCGAATAGTTAAGGCTACAGCAGGGGGACGAGCTTTCTACTAGCTTTCTCAGGACTCAGACACAGTCTTAGTGTGTATTTGGATAAAAGCGTCTGCTAAGTGAGTAAATGTGTAAGTCCAGGCTGAAAACATCTTTGTTTAGTTAAGCTTTTTGTGAATAGTTTTTTTCTTAGATAAAGGAGCAGATTTTGTGCTATTGTGCTATTGAGCTATTGTGCTCACAGGCATAGAGTGCTGTGATGAACTGGGATGTTTGGATGCTGTCTAACAAACGCTTCTAGAAGGAGCATGTGTGCATCAGAACTGGATCATGGAAGAATGGATGAAGGTGGCTTGGTCTGATGAATAATGTTTTCTTATACATCATGTGCACGATCGTGTGCATGTGTGTCACTTACCTGGGGAAGAGATGACACCAGGATGCATTGTGGGAAGAAGGCAAGTCGGAGTTTCTCAGACATACTGTAACAAACATTTTCACTGTATGAGTTTATGCAATTTGCTGCTGAAAAATGACTGGCTTATTGTATAATTGCAAGAATGAGCAGATGTGCAGCACAGGTGATTGCTTCAAGACTACATGGGAAGCCCAACAATGAAAAGGTTACAAAAGGGTTGATATTATTCATCAATCTTCGTGGAATTCAGAATTTTAACAAATCAAATCTTCAAATATTTCACTGCAATATTGCACAGTTCCCTGTTCGTGCTGCAAGTTTGCAAGGGGCTGGTATAGAGTTTACACAAATTAACATTAAGGTAACGAACAAATGGTGTATCATCTGGACTTTTAGATTTAATCATATTCCAGCAGGTGCACTTGCATATAAAGCAAAGTACAAAGATTTTTTTCTGATAACAAACACAAAGGCTCCACACTGACAGGTCCATCTAAACATGTACTAAATATTTAAGTACGTCTGTATTCAAAATATTTTATGACTAGCAGAAATCAACAAATAGTGAACAAAACTGTATTCTCAACAAATCTAAGTTGCATATGAGTGAAGCATTCACATGCCACTAATCACTAGGCTTGTTGTCAGTATACTGACATATTTTCTGAAGAGGTGGCACATTGCCAAGGGCCAACCAGTTTTTATTTTGCTTTGGAATACCTTTTCCATTTACCATTCCTCACAGTCATCCGACAAGGGTGTGGAACTTCCCTGTCACGTCTCATCAGCTAATATAAGTTTCGGTCCTTTACTATCATTTCAGCCTTTTCTGGAATGCTGCCATACGTATTTTGTGAGTTGTGAGGTAACAAATAGAGAGCATTTCCTTTACAGATAATAGAGGTCAAAGACCTTGCATTCGCTGCATAAATTAAAAATTTTGTTCATCAGGTAGATGAAAGAAAGCATTTGAAATCAACAAAGCAGTCATGAACCTGCTCTTCAATTTAGCTCTTCAAATTATTGTAGAGTGTATTTAAATTCTATCACATGTACCCTGCATATTATGTGATTAACTTCCTATAAATCACATAGTTGATCCTAGTTCAGGTTTATTAATAACTTAAGTCAAATCAGATGAGTTGAGAGTAGAAAAAAAAATCCACCAAAATATGCAGAGCAGTATTATACTGATAATTTAGGAACTGACCTTCATAGGGGATTAGTATAATCTTTGGAGAATCATGATGGACACATGGTCCCTTGAATTTGCTTTGAATTTTGACAATATAGTAAAAAGAAACCAAATGAATGCTATGGACTGATGGCATATGTACATCAATATGTAAGTATATGTGTATGTGTGTGTGTGTGTGTGTGTGTGTGTGTGTGTGTGTGTGTTAAGACTGCATGTTACTTCAGTCATGCACAATACATCATATTCAAGCATATGCATCCATTTCTGGGTTTAAGTAAACTATAGCAGGATGAACTTCTATAGAGGAATATGGGAGACAATTGCAAATATCCTTAGTACCATTTACTCTGGACTTTCAAAGAGAGGGGAAAAAAATATAGAGAGATGGATTACGACAGTCAGAAGAGAAAAAGATGTATTAGAAACGTCCTCACAGAAGTGTTTACCAGATGTTTTTGTAATTTAATGCCAGGGTAGTACTGTTATAAATGTACATACTATTTTGTAAAGAAGAAAAAAAATATTTTTTAAATCTTTGCTATTTTGTAATAGTACTATTGCACTGAATAATAATAATAATAATAATAATAATAATAATAATAATAATAATAATAATAATAATAATTTCTTTTTATTTTGGAGAACAAATAGTTATATAACAATAGTAATGTATTTCTGATTTAATTCACTTTTATGCGTTAGACCATGTGTCTTTTATTTTGGCAGAAAACCACAGGAAGACCTCCGTTTAGTTGGCAACAGTATTTTTAATTCACTTCTCATTACCAATCAGATGAAATGCTGTAAGTGTTTGAGATTACTCTAACGTTAAACCAAAGTGAATCTGGCAGGTGTTGTCTTATAAATGCACCTTACAAGCAAGTCAAACCTATTTTTTAATGAGTGTATATTTAGACATTGTGCAGCATTATTTACTTTTCTTCCCATTGAGGACCAGAGACTGCTTGTAGGGACCAAAACGTTTGATGAGGTTGTGAATTTCAGTGACTGCTCTTATAATGTACGTTATTGACTGTGAGGAGATGTTGCAAGTTTCTTGGGCCACATTTTAGCAAATGGGATAACTTATTATTGTTTATGCTTTGTTTCACTATTTAAACTACTGAGTAATTTCTGCAGAATGCATCTCTGCTCAAGCATGCCTCGGATTTAATTTGACACTTATGATCACAAATCAATGATATACAAACACAAGACAATGGTCTTAAAGCATTTAAAACATCCAGTAATGATGAAAACCTGCAGAAGAAAAAGAGGCTTGTTTTTTACTCACAGACAACATGTCCAATCCCATCAGTACTCTGAATAAGGATTCCTGGGCAAGGAAGAGAGACAGAAGTTTATTCTTATGAGCTAAAACCAATCATAATTCCATTAAAATGTTCATTATGTCCTCCACTGCAGATCGGAGTAAAAAAAAAATAATAATAAATTCACAAATCAAGCAATGCTTTGGGTATGCACTTGTGTAATTAAGGTTAACAGGCTTGGTCATCATTGTGATGCTTATCTCTTTCTGCGATAATTTCACTGGAGACTCAATCTCTTAGCTCTAGTGGCTGAATGGGCAAATCCCCACAGCCAAGCTCTAGTAAAAAACTCTAGAGTGGAGTTTATTATAAAAGTACAGTGGGACTAAATCTGGAATGCGATGTTCCACAAGTAGATATGGGTGTGATGGCCAGGTGTCACGATAGTTTTGGCCATATAGTCTATATTACAAAATGAATGAAAACAGATGTAAATATAAACATTCAGGACAATGCCTTGGAAACTTGTGACCAATTACTTTTAAAATTTTCTGAAAGTATTACACTGCATCCTGCTGTTCCTAGACTGAAAATATGACAACATGAACAACACACGAACATCCATAGAGAATTTGTTTCCCTGTAAGTCACACAAATTGAATAACTCACCATTCCTGATGCACAAACTTTGAGTTATTCTTTCAGTTGTACCATCAACTTCTTTTAGTTTTTCAAAGAGTCTAACCAAAACAGCATTTTCCTTGTAATTTTGTGGATCTGGTCTAAAACAAACATATAAATAACAGAGAGAAAGGTGATTGTTTCTCATGTTTGTTAGTAAAAATAAATGCCTTACAGCATTAAAATGTGTTCTGATAAAATAATCAAAAGGATTTAGTGTAAATTTTATATTAAAATAATAAAAAAAAAGAAAATCAGTAACTGAACTGAAAAAAAAAAATTCTCTAATTCTTTTCGGAAGTCTTCAGTCATATAGAGACACTACAGTGTGGTGTTCAGGTAGCAGGTTGCACCCTGATCTGTAAAGCCATTATATAATTTTCAAGTAGGTCTCAATGATGAAATGTATTAATTAGACATATTAATTTATCAATTTGTATAGCGCTTTTTACAATGGTACATTGTCTCAAAGCAGCTTTACAGAAATATCATTTTTACATTTACAAGCGACTTACTAATGAGACCACATTCACACACCAATGGTAGCAGAGCTGCCATGCAAGGTGCTAGCTTGCCATTGGGGGCAACTTAGGGTTCAGTGACTTGCCCAAGGACACTTCGGCATGGGATCACCCGGGCCGGGATTCGAACCGCCAACCCCACGGTTAGTGGATTAGTGGACAACCCGCTCTACCGACTGAGCCACAGCCGCCCTGTATACCAGTATACACATATACCAGTGCTAAACAATAAAACAAACAACATAATGTCCATTTTTAACTGCAGTATTGTTTTAACATTTTGTTTTTAGTATTATGTAGTTACTGGATAATAAGCTTAACTTAATGTTAATTAAAATTTTATTATTATGTTTTATGATATACAGTGCCCTCCACTAGTATGAGCACCCATGGTAAATATGAGCAGAGAAGTCTGTGGAAAAAATTGTCTTTATTGTTTAACCTTTTGATCTTTTGTTAAAAAAAACCCCAAAAAAATACTGTTCTCTCATGGATATCAAACAATTGCAAACACAACACAGGTTTATATAAAAAAAAAAAAAAAAAAAAAACAATTATTGGCACCCTTATGAATTTTTTGAGAAATATATTTGAAGTTTATTCCCATTGATATTTAAAAAAAATTGTAGTACACCTGGGTGATTAGGAACAGGAAATTGTTCAACCATGACATCCTGTTTCACAGGGGTATAAATATGAGGTAGGAGATAGGCCAAATTCCCTTAGTCATTCATAACGATGGGTAAGACCAAGGAATGTAGCAGTGATGTGCTGTGTAGGTTTTTCTACACTGTACACTACAGTGGTGTGAAAAAGTGTTTGCCCCCTTCCTCATTTCCTGTTCCTTTGCATGTTTGTCACACTTAAGTGTTTCGGAACATCAAACCAATTTAAACAATAGTCAAGGACAACACAAGTAAACACAAAATGCAATTTGTAAATGAAGGTGTTTATTATTA
>JAFFST010052621.1:56161-68533 GCA_022414735.1 Noturus placidus
TTTCAGTTTTTTATTTGATGGAAAAAGTTTGAAATATCCAATAAATTTCGTTCCACTTCATGATTGTGTCCCACCTGTTGTTGATTCTTCACAAAAAAATTACAGTTTTATATCTTTATGTTTGAGGCCTGAAACGTGGCAAAAGGTCGAACAGTTCAAGGAGGCCGAATACTTTTGCAAGGCACTGTATGTATGTTAGCCCCTGATGAATTTAGATTTGCGAGATGGTTGCATACATGAAGCTTTGATTCTGGATTCAGAAAGTTTGTTTTATTTGTTTATTAAGAAAAGAGGCCAATCTGACGCCATGACAGAGAAGCATACCGTCAAACAAATCTAATTAATAAGGAAATAATTAGAAAATACACAATACCAGCTTTTCTTTTCTGATACCAATATCAATGCTGAAACCTGGAGTATCAACTGATACCAATACACATCTGATAGCCCAATGTTCTTTTTTAAACTGATGCACTTCACTGTTCACTCTTTCACACAAAAATCCCTTATATGGTAATTATAATTAGCTTTAATATGAATTAGCATAAACTATAGGCCTAAATATAATAAAATCAATCTTAACAAAAGAAAAAAATCCAGTCTCATTAAACTTAAACACTTTTTATTTTCCAAATGCAATTCAAATCTTTGTCATTTGTTACATGATCCAGTATCTGATATGATTTCTCTGATGTCCAATCCACCATTTTTGCTGGTATTGGTCTGATACTGGTACTGGGCATCAGATTGGTGCCATCTGTAGAAATAATGCTAAAAAAATAAGGGTAGATAAAGACTACACAACTGATATAATAGTACCAAATATTAGAAACTACAGCAGTCATCTTTTCCTGTTTTAGCTGATAAATGATGTACTGTATAGTCCTTGCATTACATTTTCTACTGCATTATTATAATGCTCATCAAAAAACAAAATCACCTTTCACCTCACAAAAATCGCAAACCTTTGAAGTGTAAAAAAAAAAAACCTTTTATATCCTTGTAATGTAAAAGGAACTATTTTTCTACAAAAAACAAACAAACTCATTTCTACAGTGCGGTACAATCCGGTAAGTATTCCCAGCGCTTCACTTTTCCCATATTTTGCTGTTATAGCCTTATTCCAAAATGGATTAAATTCATTATTTTCCTCAAAATTCTACAAACAATACCCCATAATCACAACGTGAAAGAAGTTTGTTTGAAATCTTTGCAAATTTATTAAAAATAAAAAACAGAAAAAGCACATGTACAAAAGTATTCAAAGCCTTTGCCATGACACTCAAAATTGAGCTCAGGTGCATCCTGTTTCCACTGATCATCCTTGAGATGTTTCTACAACTTGATTGGAGTCCACCTGGGGTAAATTCAGTTGATTGGACATGATTTGGAAATGCACACACCTGTCTATATAAGGTCCCACAGTTAACTGCATGTCAGAGCACAAACCAAGCCATGAAGTCCAAGGAATTGTCTGGAGACCTCCGAGACAGGATTGTATCGAGGCACAGATCTGGGGAAGGGTACAGAAACATTTCTGCAGTATTGAAGGTCCCAATGAGCACAGTGGCCTCCATCATACGTAAATGGAAGAAGTTTGGAAACAGAGGACTCTTCCTGGAGCTTGCCGCCCAGTCAAACTGAGCTATAAGGGGAGAAGGGCCTTAGTCAGGGAGGTGACCAAAAACCAGATGGTCACTCTGACAGAGCTCCAGTGTGTCTCTGTGCAGAGAGGAGAACCTTCCAGAAGAACAACCATCTCTGCAGAACTCCACCAATCAGGCCTATAAGGCAGAGTGGCCAGATGGAAGCCACTACTCAGTAAAAGGCACATGACAGCCCGCCTTGAGTTTGGCAAAAAGCATCTGAACGACTCTCAGATCGTGAGAAACAAAATTCTCTGTTCTAATGTAACAAAGATTGAACTCTTTGGCCTGAATGGCAAGCATCATGTCTGTAGGAAACCAGGAACCACTCATCACCAGGCCAATATCATCCCTACAGTGAAGCATGGTGGCGATAGCATCATGCTGTGGTGATGTTTTTCAACAGCAGGAACAGGGAGACTAATCAGGATCGAGGGAAAGATGAATGCAGCAATGTACAGAGACATCCTTGATGAAATCCTGCTCCAGAGCACTCTGAACCTCAGACTGGGGTGAAGGTTCAGCTTCCAACAGGACAATGACCCTAAGCACACAGCCAAGATAACAAAGGAGTGGCTACAGGAAAACTTGGTGAATATCCTTGAGCGTCCCAGCCAGAGTCCAGACTTGAACCTGAACATCTCTGGAGAGATCTGAAAATGTCAGTGCAACGACTCTCCCCATCCAACCTGATCGAGCTTGAGAGGTCCTGCAAAGAAGAATGAGAGAAACTGCCCAAGAACAGCTGTGCCAAACTTGTCGCATCATACTCAAAAAAACTTGAGGCTGTAATTGGTGCCAAATGTGCTTCAACAAAGTATTAAGCAAAGGCTGTGAATACTTACGTACTTGTGCTTTTTTGTTTTGTTTGTATGTTGCGCTGGGAATACTTTCCGGATGCCCGTTGAGCTTCAGCTACAAAAGGTTGTGAATGTCAGACGTACAGTGCATCCGGAAAGTATTTCCAGTGCTTCACTTATCCCACATTTTGTTATGTTACAGTCTTATTCCAAACTGGTTTAAATTCATTATTTTCTTCAAAATTATACAAACAATACCCCATAATGACAATATGAAATAAGTTTGTTTGAAAAAAAAATTATACATATATATACAGTATATATATATATATATATATATATATATATATATATATATAATATACATACACACACAATATATATATAAAACCTAATCTATAATCTGTTTTTGATAGATAGATTTTTGCTTTTCTGTTTTTGTTCCTTTTTTATTTTTATTAAACTTTTATAATTTTTTTAATTAACTGTTGTGATATAGTATATAGTATATAGTGTTTTATAAAACTATATAGTATGGATAGGCAGGTAGGGAAAATGAATGATGAAAAATGTTTCTGAATAAGAGAACTAGGTTGTAATAACTTGTTTTATTTTATACGCAGGCTAAAACATGTTGCATTCCATTCGTCTTGCATTCTATAAACATTCGTATATGAATGATGTAAATTGGGAGGAAGTGCGCGTCTCGTTATCCATTTGCTGAATCTCCTATTTTTTTTTTGTTCCGCTTATTTCATACTATTCTCCAGAATTCTCCACACTAAAATAAAAAAAGACAGGAAAGACATGGTTAAAAGTCCAGTGATAGGGTTAGGTCGCGGCTGTGTCGCCTCTCTCTCCCCTCTTCATCCGGTTGTGTTGGTGGCTTCCATCCTCCCCGCAAACTCTCGACCAAAAAGACTGTGCACTTGTTCTGGATTTTGCACTTGGCAAAAGTGTCGCTGTCCTCAAGCTGGCGACCTGCGTAAATTAATCTGAACTCCCGACCTGATAAAAGAGAGAGATTTGTTTTGACCGCACTGAATCAAATAATAATTATCAATAATTATAATTATCAGCACTTTTTACAATGGTACATTGTCTCAAAGCAGCTTTACAGAAATATCATTTTTACATTTACAAGCGACTTACTAATGAGATCACATTCACACACCAATGGTAGCAGAGCTGCCAGCTTGCCATTGGGGGCAACTTAGGGTTCAGTGTCTTGCCCAAGGACACTTCGGCATGGGATCACCCGGGCCGGGATTCGAACCACCAACCCTACGATTAGTGGCCAACCCTCTCTACCGACTGAGCCACAGCCGCCCTACATTTTGAAATGCATTTCAAGTCCAAGTCAAACATGTATTAGTTATCAGTACTATAGATTAAATAATCCCACCTTTTAGATACGGAAATTCTACCAGAATCTTTTCTTTGAAAGCCAAAATAGTTGTTTTGTTGAACTCATCCTCGGAGTTGACAAAGGTGATGATTTTCTTTTCCCCTTTAAAACCAACTACACAAACACAGTATTTCGCCATGTTGAGCGAAGTTCGTGAAGTTCCGTCGGGCTGATGCAGCATGGTTTCAGTTTCGGTTTTTCAGAAACTCGTTAGAAACTCTCGCGGTATGGTTGTCTCAAGTTGTGTCCCAAACGACAGACTATACACTTACACTATGCACTCTGCCGTCTAGTGTATGAGGGTAGAATTGTCTCAAATTCTTTGCATCTTAATAAAAAATAATGCATAGATAAAATACTTTGACCTTATATGGGAAAAAATACATAAAGAAAAGAGTTATCATGAATTCATTTGAAAATGGTGGCCTCAATGTTTTTACATTTTGAAACATTAATTAATTTAAAGTTAACTGGCTTAGTCAGATTGTTAGAAATCCTTACTCCATTTGGACCTTTATCCCCTCCCATATTCTTTCAAACTTTGGTTATATACATTTTCTTCTCAGTTGTAATTATAATATTGATAAAATACCAATGAAAGTATCTGAATTTCATCTTTTTTATTATTATTATTTACCATGGTCCTTGATTTTCAAATATAACTTTTCAGCTCATAAATATTATATATGGAACAAATAAGGACATATTATATAAATTTAAATCGTTATTTCTGAAACATTAGTTTGATAATGGCATCATATTGGTGGATCAGCTGTTTAATGTAAATGGGTTTCTTTTCATATTTAATGAGTTTTCGGCACATTATAAGATTCCTGTAACACCAGGGGACTATGCAAATATTTTGTTGCAAAATAAAATAAACATAATAATAATAATAATAATAATAATAATAATAATAATAATAATATTACATTGACCTATGTATGTATATTACAGACTTATGTATGTGTGTGGGAATGCACCTGAATGTATTAATATATGAGGAGGACTATCAATATTAATAATTAGCCTATGACCATAATATTTAGACACAGTTACAAATAAAAATGTGCATGGGACTGCACCAGCTTTGTGTTTAAAATATACATCAACATTGAAACTGCACTATAGACACAGTAAGTGTGTATTTTGACCTATACCTATCATGATAAGGTTGATTTATGATGACCTTTTGACCTACACCTGTCAAGATAAGGTTGATTGAAGATGACATTGAAGATGACACTTTTTGCACCGATCACAATAAGACTTTGATGGAATATGCAAACCACAACTCTCTCGCTGATCTGATAGGTTTCTTTAAAAAGCTGCTAAGCTTTAAAATAGTTTTTTAACTGATGCACTTTCACAAAAAATCCACTTTCATGCCAATTATACTTAAATATAATAAATTATAAAGTATGAATAAAATCAATCATAATAAGAAAAGTCAGTCAATTCATTTTAAGTGCAAACATTTCCAGTTACAAAAATACATTTATTTTCCAAATCCAATTCAAATCTGCCATTTGTTACAAGATCTGGAATCCGATTTGATTTCTCTGATATCCAATGCATATACTGGGCATCAGATTAGAACCATCTCTCTGCATTTGAATTCTTCTTTGAATGGTGTATTGTGATACCTTCACCCCTGTCATGTAAATGTTGTTGAAGTCACTAAGTTTGTTTTTGTGTTTTTCTTCACAGCTCACACAACGTTTCTATCATTAGCTGATGTTTCATTAGTGTACAGTATTTGTTGACAGACCTTGGCTATGCCCAATGCTTGTGCAATGGCTCTGATAAATATTCCCTCTTTTCTCTTTTCAACTTGCTTTTCTCCCATAAGCAGCTTTCTGGTTTTCATGTTTTATTCTACTTAACAACAAATATAATCAAAGGCAAAACTAAGGGCTCAAACCAAGAGAAGACATTCAGAACTATTCAGTCTTTAAACAATAAATTTAACAGGGCACACCTGGGCAACAAGGAAAAAAAATCAGTAATATAATGTATGAATATGTTCCAATATTTTTAATCACTTGAAAAAAAATGTGGGTTCAAACAAAAGGTACCATGTTCTAAGTTGATTAACACATCTAGGATAAATATGAGGAAAAATAAAATTCTGATCTGTTGTCTAATATTCATCATTTCATTTCAAACCCAAATGTCTTCAGTGTGTTGCAAAAACTTTCATAGGGAACTGTCTGTATGCATGTGAGGCAATGTGGCTCGCTTAGCTCCGTTAAGACCAACTACGCCACCCTGAATAAACGGGGAAAATAAAAAACAATGCCAAGAGTAGCTATGCAGCATGTTTCATTAATCCTATCTACTACGCCACCCTAAATAACCTTAAAGGTTAAAAAGAATGGCCAAGAATTATAAAAGAGAAACAACCAAAACAATATAAAACAGTCACAAAAGATTTTAACAATAATCCTAGGAGGACTGAGGCTTCCTGTATGAAGGGAAGTCTAGTACAGAAGCACCAGCTACACAAAAGGAAAAAGCACCCCACTAATCAGAATCATAACAATCACAAAATTCACAACAAATAAACACAGCAAAATAATGACCCTTAATTGAGTACAGCCTAAGGTAAATATACAGTAAATATACTGTCACTTTCACTAGATATTAGAGCTGTATAATTTTTATCTTGGTTTTATACATCCAGGGCCAGTACAGGTTTGTGTGTCCAGCTCTAAAAAAATGGAACAAATAATAAGTGTGGGGCCGAGTGGAAGTACATGGAATTGCGGAGGATTGCTTTACTTACTCAAGAGGACTGAAGCAACTTTGAGGAGACAATGGCTGACAGCAGCAGCTGAGTACTGTGAATACAACCAATTATGTACGTTGTTAAAGGAGATAATACATAGAAATATTATGCAATTGACAGTGGTATGAAGCATGTAACTAAGGCATATAAAAAAAAAAACATCTATCAAATGACACATAATATTGACATTTTGTAGTAATTTTCACAATTTAATAAATAAAATATAAAAAAAAAACAGTCACATGGAAAAAGTACACCCCTACATTTATTACAACTTCAAATCTATAAAATTTGAATCAGGATTGATTGCCAGTGATTGGAAGCTGCTTAGAAAGTGCAGGTGGAACCTTACTTATTTATACACGTCTCATATACTGTATAGCGTCTGGTCTTCCTTTTGCTATTGAGGTGTGTGATGTGCATAAATTTCATTTAAGTTTGTTTCATTCTTTACACAGTGCTTGGTATATCTGCAGATTTTATAAATGACAACAGCTTTTCTGTTTGGAATAGTCACATGTTTATTTTGGTCACCCTTCAGCATTCTAGTTAATTTGAGAGGAATGTAGAGGTATTTTGAGCAATTTATATCTCATTTTTAAATGATTATAATTATCTTTCTTTTCTTGTTTAAGTGCCCCAGTTGCAATTCATATGTTGAGAGGCAGGATTTGATCAACCACTGTGTATGCTGCACCATTTGTATAACAGATTGTGATAAGAGATTTGAGTCCTGCTGGCAGTGTCTGAAGACCTGGAAAGGGCCAACACCTCGCTCAGACAAGTGTGACAACAGCGGCTGCGTTGATCACAAACTTGAGAAGCTGTTAAAATGTGAAGATATAATCCTTCCTCAGGTTCAAAACCTAAAATACTTTTCAATGTCTCAAGTTTATGTCTCAGTTGTTGAAGAATAGCTTTGTATTCTTAAGTCATTTTGGCAAGCAGAAATTATCAAACGGTCAACAAAGGCAAGACGTATATGAGTGAAACATTAGTCATACACCAGCAACCACTAGGCCTTTTGTTAGTATTCTGACAAAAATAATGAAGTGAAAACTTCAGATATTTTCATTCTGAGCTGACACAAGTTGAACAAACTACACACAGCAAAGATCCTACCACTCTTAACTTTTTGTTTTGCATTGGCACACCTTTTATAGTAATCATCCCTTACAGTAAACATCACCTGACAAATGTGTGGAATTTCCCCTTCACGTATCATCAGCTCATATGACATTTCAGACCTTTAGTCCTTTCATGAATGCTGCCACACCTGTTATAATTATGTGCAGTGAGAAAAAAAATACGAACATTTCCTTGAAGCATATTATGCTCCAGAGCTGTGCATAAAGGTGACTGTATTCAAATCTGGTAATCAGCTAGACCATAGAAGGTATTTGAGGTCATCCTGGTATTTGAATCATTTCAATTTAGCTTTAATGTACAGTGCTTCTCAATCCTGGTCCTGGAATACAGCTGCCTTGCATATGTTGTTGTCCTTCCTATAACTCACTCACCCAGTTCAACTTAGTTCAGGCTTGATAACGCTAATGAGTTTTAACAGCTGACTAAGAAGCGGGAGGAAATATGCAGGGCAGTGGAATTCTTAGGCCTTTATTGAGAAACTGAACATCTTTGGAGCATCATGATGGACACATGCTCCATTTAACATTTATCTTTAATGATCTTCTACAGCATAGTGCAAAGAAACCTAACACGTATTACATAAACATGAATATTTATCAGACTACATTCCTTTTACAGTAGGTTTGTATTTTGGTCTTTTACCAATGATATACTTTCCACAATAAGTCCAAATTCCAAAAACAGTGTAGTTACTGTTGAAACTCTGCAGTCAGTGTTTTCTTTTTTCTTGTCGTCTTTATGGTGTTCATAAACAGGATATACTGATGCTATTGTTTTATATTTTTGTTATCTGGCTCTTAAAGATATAAAAATTGTTCTGTTTAGAGCAAGCTGGTTAAATATAGACACATTACATTTTTTTAACTACCATAGCAGTATGATTGTGTCATGGTACATTATATTGTTTTAATTTGTGGTAAATAATTTTAATTAAACAAAACATGCTTACTTGGTTATACACTTAAAGTATAAATTAAGTGAAATAATTAATAAAACACATTAGGCATTTACTAAAATGTTTATTGTCCTGTGTAACATCGAAATGAATTCGTTACTTTCCATTTTGAATCAGGTTTTCAGTATGACCCTAAGCAGTCAGCAAACAAAACAAAAATCTATAATTCTGACAAATTAAACATTGGACCCACTTATAAGAATTATCACAAAGTAAAATAGTCAATTTATCCATTTAATCTGATGAAATATTGTTAGTGGATGGTGTCTGAGCTGAGCTGCCACTCTGGGTCTGCTGAGTCTTGAGCTTCTCATAGTATTTCTGCAGGAGGGAAAAAAAAAAAAAAACAAAAAAAAACACAAAAAAAAAAAAACACAAAAACAATTAGTTTCTTGAATGTATATAACAGCAGCATAATCATGAGCCCAATGTCTGGGCTAGGGATGCACCGATACCGATACTAGTACTCGGGACTTGGCCCGATACTGTGCTCATGTACTCGTAAAACGATACCCAACACCGATACCACTTTGACCACGTGACATAATGTAACGACACACAGAGATGGGCAAGAAGTAAGTGCAGGAGCGCTGTCTTTATTAATAAACAAAAACACACAAGAAACACGGTCTAGGTTGGACAGGACTATATGGATCAAACATGGGACTATGGTCTAGGCATTACTCAAGAACAGAGCAGGGACATGAGACTTCAGTTTCACCACTGATATTTGGACTAGCAGTGTCAGCTCATTGGACAGGATGCTGCCATTCTAATAGTATAATACACTATACTATTATATAGTACCATTATAATTTAATAGTACAAATGCAACACCTATTAGCACCCTTGGTAGCTATGAACAAAGAAGGCTGAGGAAATTTGTCCATTGTTTAAACCTTTGATATGTTTACCTAAAAAATATATTTATTTATATTACATATACACATATATATATATATACACACACACATATATATATATACATATATATATATACATATATATATATACATATACATATACACATATATATATATATACACATACATACATACATACATACCTATACACACACAAATACATAAAGTTAAATATAGGGGTGCAACAATTATTGGCACCCTTTTAGTCAATACTTTGTGCTACCGCCCTTTGCCAAAAAAACAATTCCGAGTCTTCTCCTATAAATGCCTGATGAGGCTGGAGGATACATGTCAAGAGATCGGAGACCATTCCTCCATACAGAATCTCTCCAGAGCCTTAAAATTTCGAGGTCCACGCTGGTGGACTTCATTTTCTATGGGTTTAATGTCAGAGGACTGTGATGGCTATGACAGGACCTTGATTTTGTGTACAGTAAACTATTTTTGTGTTGGTTTTGATGTACGTTTTGGATCATTGTCTTGCTGGAAAATCCAACCACGACCCATTTGAAGATTTCTGGTAGAGGCAGTCAGGTTTTCATTCAATCTCTGTTGATATTTGGTGGAATCCATCATGCCATGCATCATAACAGTATGTCCACGTCCTCTGACACAACAGCCCAAAAACTTTAAAGAGCCACCACTATATTTAACTGTGGGCATGAGGTACTTTTCCATATGGCTACCTCTGTGTGTGCACCAGAACCAGCTCTGGATTTATTACCAAAAAGTTCTATTGTGGTTTCATCTGACCATAGAACCCGATCCCATTTGAAGTTCCAGTAGTGTCTGGAAAACTGAAGACACGAGTTTGTTTTTAGAGGAGAGTAGAGGCTTTTTTTCTTGAAACTTGAGGTGATGTAAGTGACTTCAGTTTGTAGTTTTGGAAACTTTATAACCCCAAGACACAATTAACTTCTACAATTTTCCATCTGTGATCCTTGGAAATTTTTTGGCCACTATACCATCCTCTTCACAGTGTGCCGAGACAATATAGACATGTACAATTCCAGGTTAATTCCTTACATTTCCAGTTGACTGGAACTTCTTAATTATAGCCCTGATGGTGGAAATGGGCATTTTCAATGCTTGTGCTATTTTCTTATAGCCACTTCCCATTTTGTGAAGCTCAACAATCTTTTGCTGTACTTCACACCTATATTCCTTAGGCTAACCCATTGTTATGAATGATTATAGGAATTTGGCCCAAGTGTTACCCCATATCTATACACCTGTGAAAGAGGAAGTCGTGGTTGAATAAATCTCTGGTTCCTAGTCACCCAGGTATACTAAAAAAAAAAAAAAATTTTAAATATCACTGGGTATATACTTTGCCTTGCGAAAGTATTCGGCCCCCCTTCAACTGTTCGACCTTTTGCCACGTTTCAGGCCTCAAACAAAGATATAAAATTACAGTTTTATATCTTTATGTTTGAGACCTGAAATGTGGCAAAAGGTCGAACAGTTCAAGGGGCCCGAATACTTTCGCAAGGCACTGTAATTCAAATATATTTCTCAATTGTTGCACACCTTTATCGAACAAATTTTCTTTTTTGTATAAACCCGTGTTGTGTTTGCAATTGTTTGATATCCATGAGAGCAGAGTAGGTTTGTGAATTTTTTTAACAAAAAGACCACAAGGTTAAACAATAAACAGTTTTTCCACAGCTTTCTTTGCTCATATTTACAAAGGGTGCCAATATTAGTGGAGGCTTGCATTTGATTATAAGCAACCAGCTACATATTAGGGTTGCACAGTATACTGGTACTATGGTAGTATCCAGATACTAAAACTTCAAAATACTGCCGATGACACTATAACTCATATTTTAAACGGTAGTATTGAAAGTAATGTATGTGCAGCAGTTAATACTGCTAAAACACCACAGCTAACTGCTTTTGCAGAATACACAAAAGGTGTATGTAAATTCTTTATTTGAACCTCTAAAGATTTCTTGCTTGCTAGTAAGCTAGCTACTGTTGCGGTAACTGCCATGTGTAAATACCAAAATTAGTTGAAGCAAGCTATATATGAATTAGTTGTTTGCCAATTGTATGATTGTTCGAGTTTTTCCCAAATTATTCATTCTCATTAATAAAGTGTTCAGAGGAAAATTGTTTGTTTTGAATTGCATCCATGTATTTCTGTAAATTTGGTTTACAGATTTAAATTGTGAATTAATACAATATTGCAAGGTATCATGATACTTCAGCTGGTATAGTATCGTAAAATGGGCGGCTGTGGCTCAGTCGGTAGAGCAGGTTGTCCACTAATTGTGGGGTTGGTGGTTCGAATCCCGGCCCGGGTGATCCCATCCTTGGGCAAGACACTGAACCCTAAGTTGCCCCCGATGGCAAGCTAGGACCTTGCATGGCAGCTCAGCTACCATCGGTGTGTGAGTGTGGATAAATGAATAAATGCAAATGTAGCTGTAAATGTAAGATACAGTGGTACCTCGACCTACGAGCAGCTCCATCTACGAGATTTGACCTACGAGATGGAACACGGGGCAAATTTCTGCTCGAACAACGAGCTGAGGTTCGAGCTACGAGATGGGAAAATTTCGAAGATTGAAGATTTTGAATTTACAGTAGATATGTAATCGTATTATATGCAATCGTAGGGTGTCCTTGGGCATGACACTGAACACTAAGTTGCCCCCGATGGCAAGTTAGCACCTTGCATCGCAGCTCTGCTAC
>JAFFST010052621.1:71433-90778 GCA_022414735.1 Noturus placidus
TGATTGTGTCCCACCTGTTGTTGATTCTTCACAAAAAATTACAGTTTTATATCTTTATTTTTGAGGCCTGAAATGTGGCAAAAGTTCGAACAGTTTAAGGGGTCCGAATACTTTCGCAAGGCACTGTATGTACTCCTTTAATCTCAGTGTTTAATGCAGTACTACATTTAGATTAGAGATATGAAACCCGGGCAAGTTCTGCCTGGTTCATTTGTCTATATATAAAAACAAGACAAATTTTGTTAAGCAAAAAATACATTGTCATTATTTGTCTCAATCTAGACAAATTTCATTTTAGATAGTTTAACTCCTAAATAATTCTCCTATACCATTCCCTGTCAAGAGTGCTCAATACACACATCATGTCTGCACATTTTATGTTTGTAGCGTCTTACCAATAGGGTTATCTGGGCTAAAGGGTGGAAGAGTGAAGTCGTTAGTTGTGGAGGGCTGTGAGCAAGGCTTCTTAAGGTCTGGCTCCTGATTTAGCTCATCTTCACGCCTCTGTTTAGATTCCTCTGAAATAAAAAAATAAATAAAAACCATACACGTGTGTAGAAAACTAGGTATCTGTTCATACATCTGTGGAGATTGGAGATATAAGGTAAAATGTAATGTTGACTTTAAATAGTAAGACTACCAATGGAAATACATCTCTTGAATACCTTTTATTGCTGCTCTTTTTTCAGTTGTAGCTTCATCAACAGTATTCTCCTTGACCGTGACTTCATCTTCCTGTTTGCAGATATTAGGTTTCTCTTCCTCTGTTCCAGCAACTTGTGTGTTTGTTGAAGCTGAAGTTACCTCTGCTTCCAACTTTTCTTCTTTTGGTTTGATGTTTATGTCTACTGAAGTTGTGACTGAGGAGGGTATATTATCGACAGAAGCTGGTTCCACCTCTGGGGTGTTCTCATGGAGTTCTTCTACTTGGTTACTAGACCTCCCCCGCTTTCCTCGAGTAGACTTCCTCACTAAAATTAAAACCAGAGAAAATTCTGCAAGATTAACTGCTAAATCATGCACATACTTACATAATAGAACAATATAAAAATGTTGATGTCTTTTCATTAAGGAACTAAGCTGCCTAATTTTGTAATGTTTTAAGAAACCAAGAAAAAGGCTCTTAGATGACCTGGTGTCTGCCGAGATCTCTTCTTAGGCCTTCCAACCCTCCTCGTGATGGGTTTCTCCTCTTCCACCTTCTCTTCAAGCAATGGCTCATTCTTTTCCCCCTCTTCCTCACCCACTTCATCCACAGTCACAAAATTCATTTTGCGTAGTTCTTCTATATTACAGGTATCCTCCTCATGGACAGATGATTCCACAGGCACCTCAGGCTGGGCTGAATTATCAACTTCAGAGTTGGGGGGATTGATTTTAGCCTGTTCGCTCTCATCCATTTCCTCATCACCTCTTGCCTCATCCAGGGTAACAAGAGTCTGTAGAAAGCAGATCAATCAAACTCCATGAGCATTTAAATCACATCACAAAGATGTTCCCAAACCAATAAAAGCAGAAAACTGAGCAATGGAAAACAAATACTGACCTCAGGGTTAAAAGAGCATGCGTCATCCTCATCTTCCTCCTCAACAATTTCATCAAGAGTGACCAGGCCCTGGAGTGCTTTCTCCAGGTGTTCCTCCTCAGCTTCATCACCTCCCACCTCATCGACAGTTAATAGTGCGTCGGGATTCTCACCAGCCTGGCGTTTCAGAAGCTCTTCCTCATCAGCTTCATCAGCAAAATCTCCATCTTCACCACCAACCTCATCAAGGGTTACCAGGGCATTTTGGGATGGAAGTTCCTTGCTCTCACTCTCTTGTAGTGCAGGGTCTGACTTCTCAGACTGGTGCTTTGCAGGAGACTCCTGTTCCTGTAGCTCAGAGACTTGAAGAGGCTCATCCTTTAATGTAAGGGCAGATGAATCAAATTGTTTGGGATCATGCAAGTTAGAGGCTCCTTTATCTGAAGTCTCTTCATTGATGACAGCGGCCTCTTCAGAATCTTTCTGAGCAATGCACTCCTTGTCTTCATCCTCAGATTCTGGTTGTTCTGGTGTTAACCTTTTAACTTCACCATATACAGTTTGGTGAACTGTCTCTTGCAGGACATCAGTAGTAACTGGAACGCCAAGCTTTTCTGCCCCTTTCGCCTCTGTGACTGGCAAAGTATTTATTGGTTCATTTTCCATGTCTGCAATTTCCTGCTCCCCTGCTTCAGTGTCTGCAGATGGTCTGGACTTCGGTGTGGCTAAAGTTGCTGGTGTCTTGAACTTTTCTGAACTAGCTTCAGCACTGGATTTCCTTTCATGTGTTGTTGATGTCGTCATATGGGATTTGGGGTCATCTGCTGACATTTTTAATTCAGAGTGTGCTGAGCAAGGTGGAGTGTGCTCCTCTGCCTCATCTCCAACCTCATCCACAGTTACAAACTCATCTAGGTTGAAAGGAAAAGGTTCCTCAAAAGCTTGCACCACTTCTTTTGCCTGAAACAGATTGCCTTATTAATAAGCATCAAAACAGTATATGTAGATAAACCGAAGGTCATAAACAATTAGATATTCATACACACCTTTCCAGTTTTCTTTGTAGCACTCCTTGACGAACGTGTACTTCTGCTGCTACTACGGGTCTATGCAGAAACAAATGAATCAAAGTTCCAACATGCTACTGTAAAAATACTTTGATTTCATATCTGAAACTGTTTTGCAACAGCCGAAGTCTCAAAGATATCTTCAGTCATTCTTACCTTGTAGCCATCTTCCTCACGCTCCCTTGACTGCCTTACAGGTGTGCTAACCTCTGGCCTGGTCTTGCGAGATATAGAAGTAGAAGAACTTAATCCTTCATTACTGGTGGAGGGAGACCCATCTTTTGGACTACGCTTGGCTCTCTGTCTGGAAGAAAGTTCCTTTTCTGGCGACTCAGTTTTTCTAGTCTGGCTTCTAGTAGTTCGGGAACTCTGGGGTTTCGTTCCCTTTTCAACTTGGGTCTTTTGACTGTCAGTTTTAGTACTGTTCCTGTCCACATGTGAAACATCTCTCTCTGCAGAACTCTTCTCCACCTCACTTTTCTGACTGGCTTCTTCAGCACGTTTCATGGAGGACTGCAGACGGCACTGATGGACTGCTGCTTCAAGAGCCTTCAGGATCTCTGGTGTAACAGGTGGAAAGCCCAGTGTCATGTCATCAACTTGAGCCCCTTGCCGAGTTGTAGCTTTTTCAGCCTGGGTTTGGTCAGAAGACTGCAGAGTGGTATCAGTTAGAACTGGTTTACACACCTTCAGGTCATCCTTAAACTGAGCCTCATTCTGGTTTATAGTACTCTGTGGACTCAAATTGCCCTGAGTGGTTTGCCTATCCTGGGTGGACTCCTCTACGGGGGCCTGCTGTGGCTCATTTTCCAAAACAACAGGTTCGACAGCCCTTTTTTCATTGTCACTACGAGTCAGTGCTGCTATCTCAGCATCCTCTACTGATGGCAACTGAGCAACACTGCCATCAGTTAGTTTACCGTCTTCAACTTCCTTCTGTTTCACAGACAAGTCACCAGCCTTTGTAGCATCTTTTGGTTGTGAAGGATGAGGTCTGTCCAAAAATGATTTTTCTGTATGTTTAGTTGTCTCCAAGGGGGCATTTTCAGCCTGCTCAGTTGTATCCATTTTTGATGTTTCAACATGCTCATTTGTGTCTATTTGTAAGTTTTCAGAATGCTCATTTATGTTCATTGGCATATCTTCAGTCTGCTCAGTTGTGTCCATAGAAGACAGAATGTCTTCAGTTGTGATTGGAAGCACATCTCTATGCACTAACTCTGGTTCTTTGGTCTCCACCAAGGTAATGTTTTCCATTTGACGGTCAATCTTATTTTCACTTTCAGAGATATCGATTTTGGATTCACTGCTTTCAGGTAAAGCCGTTTCATTAGGTGGGATGTCCATTTCAGAGTCATTAGAGTCACATGGAATTGCTTTGCTAGGTAAGTTGGATTCACCCCCAGGGTACTGCACTGCAATTTCTATTTCATTAGTGGATGTAGCACTGGTGTCCATCTCAATCTTTGTTTCAGTTTCTTTGACATCATTTTCAGTGCCTTTCATGAGACCGGTCTCTGCTTTAGCTCGGTCTACATCAGTATCAATATCTACTTTGACTGAAGTAGGTGAAGGAGCTGTAGTTGGAGGGGTGACTGCACTTGTTCTCAGAGTTTTAACCCTAAATGGAAGACAAATTTTATCTTATTTATATGCGTAGACATTCTGGTTACCAAATTTACTTATGGTGAGCAATTTATTTGACTATTATTTTAGATAAATAACATGAATCACTTTTGAAAACCCATTAAAAGAGGTAGTGAGCATATTGTTCATTCACTTACCCTCTAACATCAGATTTCTTTTTAATCTGTAATACAAATAAGACAGAATTGCACATAATTTTACCACCGATCAATATTGCATAACATTAGCAAAACTAATTATTCATCTTGAATTAGATCCAAAAATACCTGGTCAGCAACCCTGGACATTTTAGCAAGGGTGAATGAGAGGGAATTATTCTGTATGATGCATGGAAACTTTAGGAACCGACTATAGACCGACCTGGCCACAGCAGCACTATCCATTTCAAAAATTATCTAGGAAAAAAAAAAAGAGAAAAGTAATGAGTGAAAAGGCTTCTTAGACCTGTGAATATCATAATCTCCACTTACTGAAAATGTACAATGACCTCAGTCATTGGAATATATACCAATAAGCCATAACAGTAAAACCACCTGCCTAATATTGTACAGGATCCATCAGTGATTCCGAAACAGCTCCGAACCGCTGAGGAATGGACTCCACAAGACCTCTAAAGGTATGCTGTGGTATCTGGCACCAAGACGTTGATGCAGATCCTTTAAGTCCAGTAAGGCGCAAGGTGGAACATCCATAGACGGGACTTGATTGGTATGTGGGGAATTTGGAGGCCAAATCAACACCTTGAACAATTTGTCATGTTCCTCAAACCATTCCCTTACAATTTTTTGCTGTGTATTTGCACATTATCCTGCTAAGAGGCCAGTGCCATTAGGAATATCATTGGCATGAAAGGGTGTTCTTGGTCAACAACAGTGCTTAGATAGGTGGTATGCGTCAAACATCCACATGAAAACCAGGACTCAAGGTTTTCCAGTAAAACATTGCTCAGAGCATCACACTTCCTCCGCCAGGTGATTTCTGCAGTGGACAGGAGTCAGCATGAGCACTCTGATCTGTGCTCTGACACCTTTTTATTATAGCCAGCATTAACGTTTTCAGCTATTTGTGGGATTCTTCTGTGGGATCAGACCAAATGGGCTCAAGGGCCCAACAGTGGCAGCTTGGCAGTACTGGTGCTTGAACCCCCGACCTTCTGATCAGTAACCCAGAGCCTTAACCCTATTGCCCCAACAATAATGTGCCTTTGGCACTCATGAGGCTGTCGTCATTTTACCAGTTGTCCTTCCTTGGACCACTATTGGTACACACTAACCACTGCATACCGAGAATGCTCCACAAGACCTGCTGGAGATGCTCTGACCCAGCCGTGTAGCCATCACAATCTGGCCCTTGTCAAAGTTGCTCAGATCTTTACACTTGCCCATTTTTCCTGCTTCCAACACATCAACTTCAAGAACCGAATCTTCACTTGCTGCCTAAAATATTCCACCCTTGACAGGTGTCATTCCACCTTGACAGGTGCCACTTCAATGAAATAATCAAATGTTACTCACATCACCGGTCAGTGGTTTTAATTTGATGGCTGACCAGTGTATATTTAGAATTGTTCTACATTAACACCAACAGATCTGAGTGACTTTGACAAGGACCAAAATGTGATAGCAAGACAACTGAGTAAAAGTATTTCCAAAATGGCAGGTCACTGCCACACTGAAAAAAACTGTTCAGGAATGGTTTGAGAACACGTTCATGGTGTTGAATTTGTCTCCAAACTCCCCAGATTTCAATCCCATCAAGCATCTGTGAGATGTGCTGGACAAAAAAAAAAAAAAAAAAAAAACACTGATTCTTGGAGGCCCCTTACAGGACTTAAAAGATCTGCTGCTAAGGTCTTGGTGCCAGATATCACAGCATACCTCCAGAGGTCTTGTGGAGTCCATGCCTCGACAGGTCAGAGTTTGGAATCACGGGGGGACCTACACAATATTAGGCAGGTGGTTTTAATGTTCTGGTGACCGGAATATATACTTACCCTTCCATTGAGGACCAGAGACTGCTTATAGGAACCAAAACGCTTGATGAGGTTGTGAATTTCAGTGACTGCTCCAGTCTTATAAGGTACGTTACTGACTGTGAGGAGACGTTCAGGGAGCGTTGCAAGTTCCTTGGGCTATGCAAATGCAAACAAAAAATGATAATTAAAAAACCCAGACTTAACTTCTAGTACTTTTTAGCAAATGGGGTAACTTATTGTTTATACTTTGTTTCACCATTTAGACTATGGAGTAATTTCTGCAGAATGCATCTCTGGTCAAGCATGCCTTTGATTTAACTAGTCACTTATGATCACAAAGGAAATTTGTATCATTAGCAACAGAAAAAATGGAAGTCAACAAAGTACTTTAAGTTTCTAAAGTCATTATCAACTCCAACGTGTAAATACAAGACAATGGTCTGAAAGCATTTAAAACATCCAGTAATGAGGAAAAACTACATAAGAAAAAGAGGCTTGTTTTTTTTTTACTCACAGACAACTTGTCCAATCCCATCAGTACTCTGAATAATGATTCCTGGGCAAGGAAGAGACAGAAATGTATTCTTATGAACTAAAACCAAATCACACGTCCATAAAAATGTTCGTTATGTCCTCCACTGCAGATCGTTTTGCCCACACACAAGGTCTTAAATATTCCACGAATTAAGCAATACTTTGGGCATGAGCTTACTGTATAATTAAGATCAACAGGCTTGGTCATCATTGTGATGCTTATCTCTTCATCCTGTAGTTTTGCTGGAGTCTCTTCATATGCTTTAACCAGTGCCTCAGCCGCCGCTGTATTAGGCATTTCCAGGTATGCCTGATCAAAGAACACATTTTTTCATCAGGAAACCATTCTAATGAAAAACTTCATTAGATCATCAATAAGACACACTGCCTATCTGTATGGTATCTGTACCTTGTGCTGAGTGACAGCAATGACCGGTGTTGAAATGAAACCATGGGGACTAGCAAGATTTGTGAGATCCTCTTCAGTGATTTCTTTCTCTGGAAGACCAGTTATCTCAACTATATTTTTCCTCCATGGGACCTCCTGTGGGTGTAGAAAAACATTTCAATTTAAGAGCTCTCATTAGTTTTGAGTATGTATTACTTCAATAATAAGTAAAATAATTCAGAAATAAGAAGTACTTTTTATTATTTACATTTGATCCACAATATCCGGATTCACCATGATGAAATACAAATGGCACACTCAATAGTCAATTAGTTTGCAGCAGTGAAAACTGATTATTGTAAAAGAAAAGCAAGAAGAAAATGAGTGTGAGTAAACTGCCATACCCTCTTTATAATCTTTTTAACTGGAGTTCCTCCTAGATAACAAAAAATAAATACTGTCACTCACAGTAGCAGTAAAACAACAGTAGAAAGAACAGTGATAGTAATAGTTGGTGAAGCTCACCTGGACCTTTTGTAGAAGGCTTGACCTTGACATTCTGTTTCCCTCTTGCTGCCTGTGGCTTAGGAAACTCTTTAACCTTAGACACTTGTGGAGTCTTGGATACATCTTTAGCTTTTATTGCTTGTGACATCGTGATTGTGCCATGTTGGGTCTCCTTTCTGTGGTGCACAATTTTAATATCACAGCATTTTAATCAGCACAGTGTCCTATATAAATCTATTTGATAAAGTCAAGCAACTGTAAACAATAAAACTTACTTCTTAGCAATAGGTTTCTTAAGTTCAGGATCCTTTAGTTCATCCCTGGCATCCTATACAAAGAAACCATTTGGTGAGACAACTCATCTTTCTTTATATGTATAAGGCCTAATAACGTCTGCTTAGACAATACCTTCTCCATACAGATATCAATAATCTTTCCATGCAGCTTCAGGTCTTTACAGTTGACCAAAGCTTTGGCATCTTCCTCCCTTTCCATACACACTGAAGCCTAGAAAGGAGAAATGGTTTTTTAAAATATACTGCCACTTCTTCGATCAGATATACCTAAATATATACCTAAAATTGAATAATGCTTTAATGACAGGTGTTCAGAGGTTTGTGCATTACTGTTGCAGTATCTACTCGATACTGCAACAGTAATGCACAAACCTCTGAACATCTGTCATAAAAGCATTATTCAATTTAATGACTTCTAAAACAATAGTGTGCATACTATGGGATTTATTTAGGATCAGTAAATCACAAAAGGATCACACGACCTACAGTTTTTGCTTAGCAGCAGAAGTACAAGAATAAAGATCTGAAATATCAAAGAAGTCTAATGGTCAAAAGATCTCCAGACTAGGATCCAGTCTATGAAGAGTCTCACAAAAACAAGAGTGATGTATACCTTAGTTATGATCTTTCTGGCATTTAGAAATCTATGCTAAAGTTGTGTTGTAATGCTAAGCGCAACTGAAAACATTTAATAAACAGCTAAGCTTAAAAATCACAAGACCACATATAAATAAAAGACAAGAAAAACTGTACACAATTCACAATACCTCCGAGATGGCTTTAAGGAGAATGGCAGTGTGAACCTTCCCAAAAGGTTCAACAGCATCAATTAGCTCTTGGTGTGTAGTCAGAAAAGGAATACCCTTGAATCTTAACAGACAGGTTGTCCCAGGACCAGCTGGCTTCTTTGGTTTCACACTCTACACATCACAGAACATGAATGAAGACAAAAAAAATTATTCGTCAACCATCTATAAATCTATATGCACATATTTATATTATGTAATATATAATGTATTACATATACATACACACACAGTGTAAACATTTACACAGACACACATACAGTGCCCTTGACTAATATTGGCACCCTTGGTAGAAGGCTGTGAAAACGTCATTGTTTAACCTTTTGATCTTTTGTTTAAAAAGAAATTCACAAAAATATTCTGCTCTCATGAATAAACAATTGCAAACAAAACAGGTTTATCAAAAAAAAAAAGTTAGTATTGGTGTGCAACAATTATTGGCACCCTTTTAGTCAATACTTTGTGCTACTTCCCTTTGTCAAGATAACAGCTCTGAGTCTTCTATAATGCCTGAAGAGGTTGGAGAATACATGGCAAGGGATCGGAGACCATTCCTGAATCTGTCCAGATCCTTCACATTTTGAAGTTAATGCTGGTGTACTGTCCTCCTCAGTTCACCCCACAGGTTTTCTATGGGTTTCAAGTCAGGGGACTGGGATGGCCATGGCAGGACCTTGATTTTGTGGTCAGAAAACCATTTTTGTGTTAATTTTGATGCATATTTTGGATCATTGTCCTGCTGGAAGATGCAACCACGGCCCATTTTAAGCTTTCTGGCAGAGGCAGTCAGGTTTTCACTTACGGTAATATCTGTTGATATTTGAGTCCAAGATGCCATGTATCCTAACAAAATGGCCAGGTCCTCTGGCAGAAAAACAGCCGCAAAACATTAAACAGCCAACCCTATATTTAACTGTAGGCATGAGGTATGTTTCCATATGGCTACCTCTCTGTGTGTGCCGGAACCAGCTCTGGTGTTTATTGCCAAAAGCTCTATTTTGGTTTCATCTGACCATAGAATCCAATCCCATTTGAAGTTCCAGTAGTGTCTGGCAAACTGAAGATGCTCAATTGATTTTTGGATTAGAGTAGTCTTTTTCTCCTCTAAACTCTTCCAAACAACTTGTTTTGATGGAGGTGATATTGGATTGTAGTTTTGGAGACTTTCTGACCCAAAGATGCAACTAACTTCTGCAATTCTCCAGTTGTGATCCTTGGAGATTTTTGGTCACTCGAACCATCCTCTTCAAAGTGCATTGAGACAATATAGACACACGTCCAATTCCAGGTTGATTCATATCATTTTCAGTTGACTGGAACTTCTTAATTATTGTCCTGATTGGGGAAATGGGCATTTTCAATGCTATTTTCTTATAGCCACTTCCCATTTTGTGAAGCTTAACAACCTTTTGCCACATATCACACCTATATTCCTTGGTCTAACCCATTGTTATAAATAACTGAGGGAATTTGGCCTATGTGTTACCTCAGATCTCATATTTGTACTAAAAAATGTTTAATATCAATGGGATTATACTTTAAATATATTTCTCATTAATTCATCCATTTTGATACACGTAAATATATTTTAGAGTGAGAGAGAGAGAAAATGATTGTCTTTTGATTTGACCTCTTCTGCATACAAGAACTCTGAGATACCTTTAGAAATTGACCAGTTGCGCTGATTGACAGCCAATTTTGCTCTCTTGGACTCCCAGCCAGAATAATTTCGGCAAAATTTCAGACCTGTGATCTCCTGACAACAGGGTGGATAATTTTCTGTTGCACAACTTGGAGCTCTCAATCAGCCCTATTCAAATTCAGGCAAAATACACAAATGTCATCGACTACCTTGGAGGAAGTAATCCTCATGACTGATGAGTTGCTTGACTTGGAGGATTCACTTCTTTTAGATGGAGATGATGATCGCTTTCTGCTGCTGCTACTCTTCAATGAAGTTGACAAGGAACTGCTTCTTTTCTTGGCTAATTCAGCCAACAGTGCAGGAGCCAATGATTCCACCATTGCCTTGAGAGTACTACTGTCTGATACTGAAGATAATTCTGTTAAAAAAGTCAGATGTGATTAAGAATTTGCATTCATAAAACAAAATATGTAATATAACCAATAAAGTAAAACACACATTAGTTACACCATGTGCAAGACAGTACTACTTCGTTTTACCTGAAGACTCCAGAAGTTTTTTTGCTAGTCTTTCACTGCTGCTTGATCTTTGCAAGCGAGAAGGACTGCTCCTTCGGGGGATTACTCGCCGAGCACCCCGTGGAGGAGAGCGCCTACTACTGCTGTAACCCGGTGACCTTGACCGCTGCCGTGGAGGGCTGCGAGATCGCTGGTGTGGGGGGCTGCGAGACCTCCGTCGGTATGAGGGTGAGGCACGGCTTTTCCTAGGGGGGGACCGGGAACAGCTTCGAGAACGTGTGCGGCGGTACCTCCGAGGGCTTCGTGATCGTGAGCGAGACCGCTGACGACGACTAGATGAACCATGGTGATGTTTGGGGCTAGGAGTTCTAGAACGTGAAGTGTGAACAAGTTTAATGTTTTGGACTGTGATGTTATAACTTTAGCTCAGTCCTATAAAAGGTCTTTGTACAACTATGGCGCAATACATCAGTGTAAAATGAAGACACAGAACAGTATCATTTACCTTGTAAGGGGAACGGTCTCTGCATTCCAATCAGGATATCTACAAAAAATAATGCAAAATTGTAATTAAATACCAAGGAACCATTATAAATAATCAATAAAGAAAGTTTGGAGAAAAAAAAGGTATATTTATTTCAGACTCACTGTTTTCTGAGATGTCTACAACTCTCAATGTGAAGGGGTGTGTTCTGATGTTTGATCCAATCCTGTATTAAAAAAAAAAAAAAAAAAAAAAAAAAAAAAAAAAAAAAAAAGAGAGTATACTTCAATATACAGTGCATAACCATAGTCTGCTGCTACTACTTAAAGCTCTGGAAAGATATTATAGCAGTAAAAAGAAAGTTAATACTAAAAATATGAACTAATAAATTATCTTCCATTATTAAATGCCCAATACAATAGCATGATAAATGGACACTTATGAGTCAAATATTAAGAAATAATTGCCATCCACCAAAAAAGAAAAACCCTGAAACCCATCTTAAATGTAATCTTTAAAATGGATGGGGGGGAATAAAAAAAAATAAAAAAAAAAGAGAAGGAAGGTCCTTGGAGAGGAGATCTCACAGGTCATCAACTTGTTTGCTTGTTCTTCATCAGTCACATACAGTCTATAACCCAGGACTTAGACCAGACTGTTCCAGCATGGTTCATCCGTTCAATGGCCCGTTAACATCGTCGGGAAGTATGCAGCAGTCCTCTTTCCAAAAAGAACCGAACCGTAGTAACTCATGAATCGTATCTTCAACTTCATTACACTTAGGATGATCACATTACAATAGGATGATCACACCTCAATCATTGGCCTCTAACGTCTGTCATTCTTTCAAACTTTGAATTGGCAAAAGCACAGCAATTCTATTGATATGTTTCCAGTTAACTTAAAAGGTACATTTATTTTATTATTACATTTTGGGCTCACTTTGATGCAACATACTGAAAAACAATGAGTCACTTCACACAAACCACAATTTATACAATAAATTTAATAGAAATCCTTCAAGAATGAAACAGTACAGAAAGGGAAAATACTCACCTTGGTCTGGACACATTCTACGTTACATAGAGAGCATGTATGAGGAAAGATTCTTGGGCTAGCAGCTGAGTAATCATTCATCATGGTCGGCGTTGGTAACCTCTTTGCAGTTGAAGTAGTGATCAAAGGTGGAGCAAATGCAAAAGAACTTCCAGAGATCATCGGGACCAGAGAAGGTAGAGGACCAGCAGCTGCGGGTGGAATCTGTGGAGGCCGAATGATGGGCGATGGTACAGCCGATGAAGGAGGCAGTCTTCTTGGAATTGTCTTGGCACCTTGGATGTCCAGGCTTTGTAAAGAAGATCTTGGAGCCATCACTGGAGGTTGAAGCTTTGGAACCATAATTGAAGACTGTGCCAGAACTGGAGCAGCCAGGTTTTGCTGTGAACGCTTACTTTTGTCAGCATTACTGAAGGAGGAACTTGTAACTTCCCTCCCATACTTGATGGATTCTTTAGTAAGGAGCTCATGTGAATAGCTGTCTGGTTTCTCCTCAGGAAAATCATATTTACTAGAATGTCCATAATCAATAACCTGGCCTTGTCGTGCATCAGAGACCAGAAGATCAGATGATCTTGTATCACGGTCAGAGATGTTCCTCTTGGCCTTACGCATGCGGATGTCTCGCAAAATAAAAGGCAGGTTGTCTGGAGTTAGTTGATCATCAGGATAGTGGCTAAGAAGCTCAAGGTCCTCACTTGAGAGTCCAAAGTTTGCCAATATGCTGCTGGCACTCTCTGGTGTGTAACGTGTAGGGTGATGTTCTGAAGGAGATTGGCTGTCCAAACCACTCTGTCCTGCACTGCTGCCAAAACCCGAAGACTGAAACCGCTGTGAAGAACTGGAGGAATTACCTATACTTGGGGAAGAAAATTTTTTGCTGGGAGCCTGGTATCCAGTCCAGTCCCCATCATCAGACCTTCCAGGAACGCTGGCTGCTGCATAACCACTACCTCCTGGAGAAAGTACTTGATCTCTGACATCTTTCTTCAGGCGGGGATCTGTTTTTGGCTGATGCAGCATTTGGGAGACCAGACGCACTTCCTCAAGAGCTTCACGAATGTTCATATCTATAGATGAATCAAGATTGTGGGAAATCTGCGGCTGACGCTGACTCAATGGAAACGTCATCTGCTGGCTTTCCGTCATTCCCCCACGAGGACTAGACATTGAGTCAGGGGCAAGGCGAGCTCCTGCCAGGTCCAGGCCAGACTGTGACCCAGTAGCGTATTGCCCCACTGGAATGGACCTCTGGCCACTGGAGTATGGTCCCCCACGGGGATTATACATGGGATGGGACATGGTAACCTTGATCAAGTCGAGCAAGGTCAGGGCAGGTATACCAGTAAAAGGAGGAGTGAAGTTTCTGGCAGTAATCACATTCAGCTGGTGTAGTGCCAACTGAGCCTTTATATGGGCCAACTGGAGGGAGACAAGGCCAAAGAAAGGCAGAATCCCAAAGCTGCTCAGGGAATTCGTAACAGGGGGCACACAACTTTCCAAGAACAATGCAAAGCTGAAAAAGTTGAAGGAGAAAAAAAAAGAAAAAACACACACAGATAGGGTTACTGGCTTGCCGTTTTTAACTCCAGAAAGAGTAACGGAAAGAAGGTTGTAATCCCTGACCCTACCCCCACCCGTTTGTGTCACATATATTTAAGTTTCGTCTTTCCACTAATCCAGAATCAATATAGATTCTCTTTAACAGGCCTTCACTGAAGGGGAAAAACCACAAAATGTAAGTAGAGAATGGACAGGGGAATATTTTTGCATAGTTTTATGAATAAAGATGACCTCAAGCTTAGGGCATTAACTAGAAAATATACAGGTTTTAAAAGTTGTGGTCAAATACAACCTATATCAATTTAAAAAAATCAAATAAGTTTTGCAGATCATTAAATGTCTAGTAGGAAGCATATTCAATGTAATGTAGTTTTGAAGACATTTTGGCACTCATCCGTGGGGCTTCAAAAATTATAATTCTAAGAGTGTACTAGACCTGCCTTCAGACTATCAAGCAACAAAGCAACAGATAACCATTAATTTTCTATACACGTGTGTGACATTCAGACAAGGCAACAATTAAAAGCCAATTTGAGATTCTCAATTCTATGCAAATTATCTATGATGCCTAAAATCAACCAATCTTTAGGATTGGCTTCAGGGAATTCCTTTGTCCATTGAGTTTGCATGCAAGCATGCACACACACTGTATTAGCCGTATGTTTGCATCATTAGTGCCAATTTTGTATACACATACTTATCGGCCTGTGCTTTGAATACTATTGTATTTGGTCCAAAACTGTTAGCATTATAACTCACCAGGAAGCGAAGTGTTCCCATACATCAGACTTTAAAGATTTTGGGGAATTTTCCAGTTCCTGCTAAATGTAGCATTGCCGTTTTTCTCAAGCTAATTCTAGCTAGAGTGCTAGTGTATTAGCTCATGAAAAATGGCTTGGGACAAGCTTGTTCTTAAAAAACAAAAAAAAAAAAAAACATAAACCTCTCCTAATTCGAAATAAAGTTACTTTTTTCCCCCAGATATGCGAGTGTGGACTTGATTTAAAAGTTTATTTCACTATGTTAAATAAGGGCTGTTTAATTGTATTTTATGAATAACCTACTTTAATTTGCAGCCTGTTGAATGTACTGTTCAATATGCAGGTGTATTGAATCAATAGCCTTGTATGAAATGAGACTATCATATTCTTAGTCATTACAGTCAGTCATTGAGTTCAGGAGTTTTAGCAATACACACTACTAACAGTTGCATAAAATAAGAGCACATAGCCATGCAGTCTCCATAGACAAACTCAAAAGTTCCATTATTGTGATACAGAGACTACTAGGTACAGTAACAGCTTAGCCGTGAGGTGGCAGACCATGCAAACTCACAGAGCAGGGCCACCAGTTTATGTGCTAAAGCTTTGTGTTATCACTAGCAACAGAGTTCCAAATGCCTCTGAAAGCTACATCAGTACAAGAACTGTGTTGAGAGTTTCATTAAATGGGTTTCCATGGCTGAGCAGCTGCTGGTGTTTTTTTTTTTAGGGTTTATGCTGGGCCCCTTATTTCCAGTGAAGGATAATGATAATGCTAAAGCATACAAAGACTTAAGGTAATTGTTTGCATCCAACTTTTTGGCAACAGTTGTGGGAAGTCCCAGTCCCAGCATGAATGTGCCCCTTTGCACAAAGTGAGGTCCATAAAGTCATTTTTGATGAGTGTGGCCCTGACCTCAACCCCACTGAACATCTTTGGGATGAATTGGAATGCTGACTGCAAGCCAGGTCTTCTCATCCGACATCAATACCTGACTTCACCAATGCTCTTTTGACTAAATGAGCACACATTTCCACTGACACTCCAATATCTTGTAGAATGCCTTTCCAGAAGAGTGGAGGCCATTGTAGCTCCAAGGAGGGGGCCAATTCCATTCTAATGCCCATTATTCTGGATTTTGATTTCCACAAAGCTCAAATAGGTGTGATGGTCAGGTGTGCACATATGCTAAGCTATATCGTGCATATATAAAATCAGGTAATGTTCTTACAATTAAACGTAAGCCATTTGATCAGAAACCCAGATTGTTTTGTTGGGGGTAAAAGCAGAACAGTAAACACAATAAAATGAGTGACAAAATAACTCAGACAGACTGAAAAATACACACAGAAGACCTATTTGATTGAAAACCTTAATCTAGTTTAAAATGCTATTTACCTTTGATCACTAATATGGCAGCCAGTGTTTAACTCCGATCCATATCAAACACACATGATCTATCCAATCAAAACGTTGCAGCATACTTTAAGTTTGGAATGGTGTACATTAAGGATCAGGGCTAGGCATTCCTTTTATAGCACCAAAGTCTAATCAAAGTGAAACAGATCATCTTTTACTGCTTTGGAAAAACAAACTCCATTTGAGGTTTCAGTATTCATGATAATGAACAACCAACAGGTCTGTTCTCAATCACCCTTTTATACTATTATACGAGGACAAATACCGGCATACCCACCAGGTTATTCGGACTTGCCTCAGTGTACTCCACTTAACCAAGGTTTACAAGAACCATGTTAAAATAAGTACTATAATTATATTCCCTAGATTCAATACTCTTCACTGTTTGTCTGCTTTAATGTATTATAGATTTAATTTAAAATGCATTACATTTAATTGGCCATTAATCCACATCCAATAATCCATAATGAAATTAAAAGTCAAAAACTGAAATTTCTCATTTAACTAAGTATTAAGACCCTTGGCTATGGCACTCCAAATTGAGTTCAGGTGCATCCTGTTTGCTTATATTATCCATAGATGTCCATAGAATTTGACTGCAATCCACCTGTAGTAAGTTCAACTGACTGGATATTTCAAAAAGCACATGCCTGTGTGTATAAAGGTCTCAAGGTCACAGCGCATGTCAGACCAAAAACCAAGCCATGAAGTCATATTTTGTTCCTTTGTAGACATCCACAAAAACTGTGTCAAGACACAGGTATGGGCAAGGGTATAAATGGTATAAATGATAGAATTCTGGAACCACCAGGATTCTTCCTAGAGCTGGCCATCTGGCCAAGGGTCTAGAAGGGTCTTGGTCACAAGGCTTCAGAAGTCCTCCACAGACACAGTAGAACCTATAGAAAGGCCAACCTCTCAGAAATACTCCATCAACCAGGCCTTTATCTTAAAAGATTCTCTGGTCTAATGAGGAAAAAAAAAAACTTTTTGGACTGAACCCCAAGAACTACATTTGGCAAAAACCCAGGTAATGCTCTGGGGTGCTTCTAAGTGGCAGGAATGGAGAGACTGGTCAGAAGTGAAGGGAAGGAATGCAGCAAAAAAAAAAAAAAAAGCAGATTATGACCTGAAGGATACTGCTAAGACAATGTTGGAGTAGCTTCAGGACAAATCTCTGAACATCCATGAGTGGCTCAGCCAAAGCACAGACATGAACTCCATCTGTGGAGGATGGTCCCCATCCAATCCGATTGAGCTTCAGAGAATCTGCCAGGAAGAATGGGAGAAACTGCCCAAATCCAGATGTGCAAAGCATGTAGACTTACCCAAAAAGACTCAAAAGGTGTTTCTACCGAGTACTGAATAAAGGGTCCAAATACTTTCAGTTTTTGATCTCTAAAAACTTGTTTCCACCATTATGGATTATTATGCGTAGCCTGCTGGCCAAAAAAGTAACACAAAAAAGTAAAGTTAAATTACAAGCATTTCAAATTCAATCTATAACACAATAAACTGTGCAAAAACTGGATGGGTCTGAATGCTTTCCAAACTCCAATGTCTTAAAATGGCAGTGTTAAGTGCGCACTACACGACTCAAATTGGTGTCCCCTTTCACACTACACACCTCTAATCAGTTGTTTGGTGGACAGAAGGGTGTACACACACTACACAATCACTCGCAGAAGATGGTCACACAGTGTTTCACCTGGAGAGATCCCGACTGAAGCAATGCCTGATCCCAAAATCCCACTCTCATAAAACGAAATGTGAGAACTCGAACATGTGATTTCTTGACTGACACTATTTTATAATAATACCTTACATTTATATAGCACTTTTCTAGACACTCAAAGCACTTTACATGGGGGAGGGGTCTCCTCAACCACCACTAGTGTGTAGTTACACAAAAGTAATTTATAAAAAATCTGGAAAAAATACTGTTTGGGGACTTGCATGCAGTGAGGACTGAAATGTTAAAAGAGCTGGTGGTATTGTACAAGAAAGTAGCTATTTTTATACCACACACCAGCAAGAATCATCGCATTTGTTTATATTTAATCGGGTATTTGCCAAGTCAGGAAAAAAAATTTACAACTGTGAAATTCAAGGTTAAAATCATGTCATGCGCACTAGGCTTTATGGCCAAATAACTAACTTGAGCAAGCAAAAACACAAAAAGCTATAGTTTATAAGTGTTAAGATATTGAAGTGATACAAAAACAACAGATTTGGGTTCATTTTTAAATAGCACATTATTGACATTCATGCTACAGACACATTATTGTAATGAGAGTTTGCACTATAGACTGATTATTTTTATTCACACAAGCAATCACCTACGCATGATGAAATAAAGGAGAAATCCCTGATAACCTCAAACACAATGAGTCTCAGTTTGAGGTAGACATGACGTCACTAGTAAGATTTTAAAGCTGTGTGACCAGTGAAACGGGTTTCTTTCTGGGTTTGACATGTACGCGGTCAGTTTACTGAGAGGCACAGTATTGTGTACCAGGCAGAAAAGCCAAGCTTCACTCAGCCAAGCTGTGTCCTCAGATCCATGAGCAACAACATGGATCACGTCGTACACTCTCTACACACTCAACATCTGGAGATTAATCAGAATGTTAAATGCAGAGGAATCACTGTGTGTCATTGAGCTGAAGTACTAACAGAAAAGCTGCGTGGTCACAGGGCTAATGCTAGTGCTAGCTCGCGTCTTAATAACGAGCAACTCTGCACTCGACCCAATAATACAGGGATCCACGACCGCAGTTATTCATGTATTATTATAATTATTATTATTGACATGGCACAAAACACTCAGCCGTGGTTCATACAAAACAGGAAAGATTGAAGCATTGGCTGGCCTGTGGGTCTGGCCTACTCAGGCTGGCTCCTCCACCAGGCCCTGGGTAAGACCTCCGACATTTTCTGTTCCCGTCGCTGGTAAATAACATCTACACACAGGTGACTCGGCCATCATGAGCTGGGCTTTTCTAGAAGACATACCTCGTGTTTAAAACCTGTTAGGGTGAAATTTTCCCCAAATTGAAGTCGCTGAAGATCCACATTTCCCGTACGCAGGAATTATTCAGCCACTCGCTCCTTTCTCCGCTTACACAAGGCAGAGAGAGAGAGAGAGAGATT
>JAFFST010052621.1:100458-113462 GCA_022414735.1 Noturus placidus
AGTACCTAGTATTTATAACAGCTTCTGTCACCTGTAGACATCAGGCTTGACCAGGCTTGGCAGACAAAATGTCATAGTCAACTAGGAACATTAGGTGACAATGAATTGTGTCCTTTGATATATCAAAAATTTTACAGTCTAACAAAAGTGCATGGCAGGACTTTGTTGACATCATGGGCTCAGGGAACGATGGTTGCTGACAGAGACAGCAGAACAGAACTGTTAGTGTGAGGCAGAAATAAGAAAAAGAGAAGAACACAGCCTTGTGTGGGCACATAGACTAGCCCAGGTTGCACCATTCTGCTACCATATTCACATGGTTCACATGGGAAAAAGTGTTTAATTTATAGTGCTTTTATATAGTGTCTTTCTTAAATATGACAATCTTTGTCTGAGGTATTAAACAAGAATTAATTCTTCAGGGTCATGTGTGCTTTAAAATGTGTGCTTTAGCTTTGTACAATCAAGTTTGCAGAACTATGACTGTAAAAATTAGTGTCATAATGTCTATGGTAATAGTGTTTTCCCCAAAAATACGATTTTAGTTGAAATGATTCAGCTCTTTCCTCCGTGTTAGTTACACAAACATTTCCAATCAAACAAGCATTTAGTGTGGTGCTAATTCTGCCCCTTAATTAAAAATGCAGTTGGGTCAGAGAGGCAGACTAAAATAATGAGACAACAGTTGGGAATCTGTCTGCAGTCTGTATAGTCTCAATATTTCATGCAATCTTAGTATGCAACAGCACTGTGTCCTATTGGTCATACCTCTTATATATATATATATATTGTATAAAAAGACAGCAATGACCTGCACTGATTTTCATATTTGTTTGTTTGTTTGTTTGTTTGTTTGTTTGTTTGCTTGATTAATTTAAAATGTTTCTTCTAACTCTCTGTGCTGCTGTAATATGTGAATTTTATAGGTGAATAAAATTATCTATTTATCCATCTATCCATCTATCTATCTATCTATCTATCTATCTATCTATCTATCTATCTATCTATCTATCTATCTATCTATCTATCTATCTATCTAAAAGTACCTACCTTTAAAAAAAACTTGTATAAAACATACATCTTATACTAAGTAATTTCTATACTAGTAGTCTTACCCTATTCTAGTACAAACAGTTTATTGTACTATTCTAGTTCAAACTGATTTACAATTATAGCATTACACTCAAATATGGTAGGAGATAGAAGACACAGCTTTTAAACTATAAATAGTTATTCAGAGGAGTACGATTAAATAATGAACTTCATCATACGGAAAACTTTTGATTAACACAAACACAGACAACATTAACAGCAGACACATTTTTTTCTAATGGTGAACCATGAGAGAATACCTGAAAGACAGACAGCCGACATTGTTAGTGAAATTATAATACACAACTGGACTCACACATGTTCAGACAACATTATTCAACATTATTATTAGACAACATTATTATTAGTCTTTCACGGAAATGTTGTTTCACGGAAAACAGTTCAGCCTTTATATTTCTAATTAGGATTAGTTTGCCTAACAAATTAAAATCCATGTCAAACTCATGTTATTGGAAAAGATAGTTTGAACCAAGACTATATATCTTACCGATTAGGAGCATCAGGTCTGATTAGAAGTGGCAGGTTGTTGGTTTGTTTATTTGTGCTGTTACTTATGATAGTATTTGCCACTCCATTCTGGGCTGTGAGCTTCTTTTTGCCTTTTATCATTTTTTCTCTTCTGTCCTTGGACGTGATGGGCAAATGCAGCCACTCACTCCTTTTTACCTGGTTTCAATGCAGTCACTCTTCATATTTACAAAGACAAGCCACCAAAAAATAAAATTGTACCACAAAAGTCTTTAAAAGCTGAATATATCAATCAAAACAAAGTTGGTAGCAAGATCTCAGTAGTAAAATCCAGTAATGAATTTTATCCCAAAAATCAACTAATGATTTTCGCTGAGATTTTAAGAACAATATATCATTATACCATCATCTACTACCTGCTGAGCAGAAGGAACAATGTTGCTGAAGAATATCCAGTGAGCATTAATTTGTAATCAATAAAAAGCTACAAAATATAGTCAGTTTCTGCAACTAAGAAAAAATATTTATAAGAATTAATTTGCAGAAAATGCAGTATAATTTACATGATCACCAAAATAAATTCAAATTGATCCAGCAAGAGTTTGAGTAGCATTTCATGTACATTATCTAGGATTTTTTATACTTAGTCTGAGCGAGAGCCATGAGAGCATTTCAAGCACTCGCTACCCCAGACACCCAGAGTATTCAGCTGGAGCTGGGTGTCACATGCCAAATGCCTGCAGAGTGAAGGGCAGGAAAGAGAGAGGGGGAAGGAGAGAGAGAAATAAAGAGGAGGTTCAAAGGTTAGTACACATGGAATGTAAGTTGAAATAAGCATAAAGTATTATGAAGGAAAATACTGGACAAAGTGTCTGTACTCCATTTCACATTCTCCTACAGATCTATTATTTTTGTCAGAGTTATAGAGAACTGAGTTCTTTAGCATTAATAGACCATTTAAAGAGTCAAACATGGTACACTTTCTTGGGTCCCTATATTTTTCCTCTACCTTGTCTTAGCTTTATACTAATCATCTGAGTTTACTCCTTCTGGGCATTCTCTCAGTAAATATTAGGTCTAGTTGAATTTTAACTCATTTGGACTCATACCCAGTGTGTACAATGATAAAGCCTGTAAAATCCCACTCAGCTGTAACTGGGGATGCAAAAGATTATCATTGCCCCACCAGCACAATGACCATCACTGAGACAAAGGCACTGCCAAGTTTTTCCACAGGTTAATCCCCATTCTCTACATTAGTTATGTCTTTCACTGCTTCTTGGTGCTGCACGTATCTATATTAACCTCTATCAATGTTGTATGTGTATGGAATTAAATATGAAGGGTGTAAATTGGATTGGGGAAAAAATCAACAGAGGGATGGGGTGATGCAGTGTGACAGAACCAAGAAAATCAGTTTTCTACAACAGCATGCTACTAAATGTTTAACTCCTCTTATACCACAGAATTTTTTAAATATATATTAAAGACTGATATAGCATATGACACATGTCATAAGTGCTTGGGTTCCCTGAGTCTACTAAATTCCTAACTAATATAGTTTAACATTTGTCCCATGCCCCTCTTGGTTGCACACTTTAATTTAGTTGCTGTCAATTTCTACCCCATTATCTATTCCCCTTCCTTTCGCACAGCAGCTACCAATATGGGAGGCCATTGTCTCTTACAGAACTGCCACTGAAGCATCAGAAGAATGCTAAATGTGCTTGGAGGAGAGCACTAACTGCACGTATCATTATGCTTGAGCTAACAAACACAATGGGTTAACATAGCTTTAAGTTACAGGGGAGAGCAATGCCACCTTTACCTTAGGAGATACTGTACATTACATTGTTATATTTTTTGTTCAAAATTGCACCATATTATATTTTGCTGGTTATGTTGGCTCTTTATAACTATCTAAGAAAACCTGTTTACTAGCTGTGTTAAAAATGTAATCCTTGTACAGTGGGGGGAAAAGTATTTGATCCCCCTATTTGAAAATGTTATGAATTGATTTGCATTTTAATGAGGTTAATAAGTATTTGACCCCTCTGCAAAACATGACTTAGTGCTTGGTAATGACTTGGTAATTACTTTTCATTTTCAATGCCCTGGCTGAGGGAAGGAGGTTCTCACCCAAGATTTGACGGTACATGGCCCCGCCCATCGTCCCTTTGATGCGGTGAAGTTGTCCTGTCCCCTTAGCAGAAAAACACCCCCAAGGAATAATGTTTCCACCTCCATGTTTGAAAGTGGGGATGGTGTACTTGGGGTCATAGGCAGCATTCCTCCTCCTCCAAACACGGCGAGTTGAGTTGATGCCAAAGAGCTCCATTTTGGTCTCATCTGACCACAAAATGTTCACCCAGTTATCCTCTGAATCATTCAGATGTTCATTGGCAAACTTCAGATGGGTATGTGCTATCTTGAGCAGGGGCGCTGCAGGATTTCAGTCCTTCATGACGTAGTGTGTTACCAATTGTTTTCTTGGTGACTATTGTCCCAGCTGCCTTGAGATCATTGGCAAGATCCTCCCGGGTAGTTCTGGGCTGATTCCTCACTGTTCTCATGATCATTGCAACTCCATGAGGTGAGATCTTGCATGGAGCCCCAGGCCGAGGGAGATTGACAGTTCTTTTGTGTTTCTTCCATTTGCAAATAATCGCACCAACTGTTGTCACCTTCTCACCAAACTGCTTGGCAATGGTCTTGTAGCCCATTCCAGCCTTGAGTAGGTCTACAATCTTGTCCCTGACATCCCTGGAGAGCTTTTTGGTCTTGGCCATGGGGGAGAGTTTGGAATCTGATTGATTGATTGCTTCTGTGGACAGGTGCCTTTTATACAGGTAACAAATTGAGATTAGGAGCACTCCCTTTAAGAGTGTGCTCCTAATCTCAGCTCGTTACATGTATAAAAGACACCTGGGAGCCAGAAATCTTTCTTATTGAGAGGGGGTCAAATACTTATTTCCCTCATTAAAATGCTAATTAATTTATAAAAAATTTTATATGCGATTTTCTGGATTTTTTTGTTGTTATTCTGTCTCTCACTGTTCAAATAAACCTACCATTAAAATTATAGACTGATCATTTCTTTGTCAGTGGGCAAACGTACAAAATCAGCAGGGGATCAAATACTTTTTCCCCCCACTGTATATGATATACTGCACATAGAGCAGTATTACCATGGATTTTTCATAGTTGCAAGTGCTTGTGTCATTTTATCCAATTTTCCAGCAGTTTTTCATAAATACCCTTGAATTAAACCTGAAAGTCGGTACTTTGACCTCATATTCCTTATTTAATTACAACTCTAATATACTGTGATAGATAGCTAGAAACATACGATAAATTTATCAATGTCGAAATATGTATCCTTTGGGCAATTTTCAGAGCTCCTCACATCAGCGCTACACAGATCCAGTCGTTACGGCAGACTCACCAAAAGGAAGCCACTTCTGAGAAAGGCCATGTTAGAAATGTTAGAGCTGTTACAAAACCGATTTTGTGGTCTGATGATTCAACTTGAGCCATTTGGTCTAAAGCCAAAGCGGACAAATTCAGCCAACATCCAGGAAACACAATTCCAGTGATCAAGCACATTGGTGTTTGAGCATCCATCATGCTCTTGGGTTGCTTTTCAGCTGGAAAGCTTAATTTTTGCCATAAGAGGTGAAATGTATGGAGCCAAATATAAGCAAATTATTGAGAAGAACATTTTCCAGTGAGCCAGACATATGCATTTATCTGCAAAACTATATGTCCCAACAGGACAATGAGCCAATGCATAGGGCAAAAACAACAAATGGTTGGCTTGAGGGGAAAAAAGAAGGTTTGTGTTTTGGAATGACTGTGTCAAAGCCCAGACTTAAATCCAATGTGGCATGATAAAGAGTCTTTATAAGCACAGTGAAATTATTTTCTTTGCATACCCCAGCATGTTAGGAAGCTGGGGTCAGAGCACAGGGTCAGCCATAATGCAGCACCCCTGGAGCAGAGAGGGCCTTTCTCAAGGGCCCAGCAATGGCTGCTTGGCAGTGCTGGGGCTTGGACCACTGACCTTCTGATCAGTAACGCAGAGCCTTAACCGCCAAGCCACCACTGCCCCCTACATTTGGCATGACCTATATGATGCTGCCCACCAACATTTTCCATCTAATTTGGCAGAGTTAGAGAAAAATTACTTTCAGGAATATACAAAAATGCAGAAATTGAAATGTGCAAGGCTCATAGAAGCAACTCAACAAATCAAATCTGTAATTGCTGCAAAAGGACAATTCACATTGAAGGGGTGAATAGTTAGCAGTTTTCGATTTTATTTTATCTTCAAATAATTTTGAATAAATCTAAATACTTTTTAAAATTTTATTTCTGAGTCACTTCAAAAGGAGCAGAAAGAAATCCTTTTCTCATATGCTTAAATTTGATGTTGCAATATAGCAAAAAGAGAACTAATTAATGGGAATGAATACTTTCTGGAGGCACTTTATGTATAGCAGGTTTGATGCTGACCACACCTTTTAAATGTTGTCACATGAATGAAATCATGTTATTTGTCAGCTTCTGCAAGGGTTTAGTAAGTATTCACTTTCACTTATTTCCGCAGAAAAATAAATAAGTAAAACTGTCCCAGTTACCTGATGTTCCAGTATACCTGAACTCATGCTATTTCACATCATCCAAAATTATAACAGACTACTCTATTTCTATTTCTATACTCTATTTCTAATTTAAAATAAAAAAGCCTAACAGAAGCTATAATGCTCTCAACGTTTGGTCGGAGAGCGCCATCTAGCGGGACCTGTAAGAGTTTCGATATAATTTATATGTATTTTATACATTTAAAAAATATTTTCTCTATTATTTTTACTATATAGTTATGGACTCCTGTAGAGCCTGAGAAAACAGCATGTATCAATATGTACTTTTACTTGTTGTTGGGGTGGTACCATTAAGCATATGCATGGTTTGTACCTTTAAAAAAAATCTTCTAGGAAATCTAGGAAAATGTATGTGGTGGACTTTTAATTAGTTTTTAAACTAGTGGTCCTTAAGATCCAATTAAATAATTTTTTCCAGATACCTTAAATTATTTCCCCAGATAAAAGATACTTTCATGTTCACATATTTTTTTATTATTATTATTATTGTTGTTTTTATTAGAAATTTGTAATATGTGTGTTTGATTTCAGTAATGTAGAGAGGACTCCCCTCCATTGCTGAAATCATATACGGGGCTAGTAAAAACAACAACAACAACAACAACAACAAAATATCAATATGGTTGAATTCTTCTCCTTCTCCTTCTTCGTATTCTTCTTCTCCTCCTCCTCCTTATTCTTCTTATTTAATTTTTTTTACATTTAGATTTAATCAAATATTCCTGTGCTTGGGCTTGGGTTTGATTTGAATTAGTGAGTGTTTTGTTATTCTGTGGTCAGTGCTGATCCATATCATTAGTCAAATGACCACCTGCTCTGAGAAAAATGTTTTCTTGACAGCTTTGTATAAAAAGACAACAATGACCTGCACTGATTTGCATCAGCATTTTTACTTATAAGCAGTATTTATTTAAGAAACCACTGGGATCATAGTAATCAGCTAAAGGTTTTCCATAGACTATTTCCTTATCAACAACATGGACCGGCATAATAATGTGGATATAAATGTCTCAGTGTTTATTTTAGACTTTTGTTCTCTTTGCAGTCTTTCTTAGGCCATGTTCTATAGTAAAGGAACACTACTTGGAACACTGCAGAAATTACTCATGTTCTCAGTTAAGGATAAACCTTAACTCAGTTGTGGAATAACGGGATACGATTTGTAAAATGTTCTAAATGTCTTATGTGAACATAGTAGGTAAACACAAATCTTATAGATTTTTGGTCTTAATTTGGGCTCTATGACTAAAAGAACAGTCACTATGTTTTCATACCTTATTCTCAGAAAAAGAATGGGACTTAAGTATAGTGAATTTACCTGTGACTTTATATTCATCATTTACTTATTTTACAGCAGCCTTGCATCACTAACTTTACCGTAACCATTGTATTCAATGCTACAATGTAAAGTAGTGAGTGTACATCTTGTGTAACAGTGTAAATTTACTGTCCCCTCAAAATAACAACACACAGCCATTAATGTCTAAACCACTGGCAACAAAAGTGAGTACACCCCTAAGTGAAAATGTCCAAATTGGGCCCAAAGTGTCAATATTTTGTGTGGCCACCATTATTTTTCAGCACTGCCTTAACCCTCTTGGGCATAGAGTTCACCAGAGCTTCACAGGTTGCCACTAGAGTCCTCTTGGTGAACTCTATGCCCAAGAGGGTTAAGGCAGTGCTGAAAACTAATGGTGGCCACACAAAATATTGACACTTTGGGCACAATTTGGACATTTTCACTTAAGGGGTGTACTCACTTTTGTTGTCAACATTTAGACATTAATGGCTGTGTGTTGAGTTATTTTGAGGGGACAGCAAATTTACATTGTTATACAAGCTGTACACTCACTACTTTACATTGTAGAAAGGTGTCATTTCTTCAGTGTTATCACATGAAAAGATATCATCAAATATTTTTTTTAAATGTGGGGGGTGTACTCACTTTTGTGAGATACTGTATATTGGGATGGGTTTTTAATTTTCAGATTTTTCTAAGAATTCTTTCCTTTAATAAAACAAAAATCCCAACAAATAATACATTTCTGAAATGTTCAATATGTTGAATATCTACATGTGAAAAAAAATTAATGTACAATAACTTCATATTCTAAGGAATCACGGCTTATTCTTTTAGAAAGACTGAGTGAAAACCATTGTAGTGACATGTTTGGTAATTTGGGACACATGTTTTCATGCCTCTACTTTAATATTTGATGATGTGCTACACATGTGCTACAGGTATTTGTAGCATACCTATTCATGGCATCAATAAATCAACTTCAATAATATGACTTGAACACATATTAAGGTGTTGGCAAAAGTAACATTCTATAATTAATTTCTTACAGCAATAGCAGCAATAATAGGGTTTATGAAATCTTTAATATTGTCCAAACGCCATGACAAATCTAAAACTGTTTTGAAACATTGATCCATGAACATATGGTAGGTGTTTTTGATTGCAGTAATGGAGAGGACTAGTAAAAAAAAAACAACAGAAATAACTATAGACAAGGAAAAAAAACAGTTATGATAAATGTGCATGAGGTTAGGTTTTATTGGAACCATTGAGTGTTTTGTCATTCTGTGGTCAATGCTGATCTATCGATATAACTAGTCAAATAACCACCTGCTCTGAGTAAAATGCCTCACAGCGTTGTATAAAAAGACAGCAACGATTTTCACTAATTTGCATTAGTGGCTCGCCTTTCCTCATGCTTCTTTAATAAATAAGCAGAAGTTAAATGTGGGGTAACTCGACGGTGTGTAACCTTTTTATTATTTTTCTCTAAATATTTTAACCTAATGTGAACTATGTTTACTACTTTCATTGTAGGTATACACAAATCTTATAGATGACTGGTCTGAATTCTGATTCTATGTCAAAGGACCGGTCACAATAGTCGTATTGTGATTCCCAGAAAAGGATCGAACTTCAGGTATAGTGAACTCACCGTTGAATTTATTCATTATTCACATACTTTACAGTAGTACAGATTTTTTTATTGCAAGAAAACACTGATGGGTGAAAGTGAGGCTTGTTGTAATGTTGTAAATGTTCTTAATTTATTAATTTTCAGTTTTAAGAATGATTCATACCACTGAACTAATTAATGGTTTGCCTTACTGATTTTTTGAAGTCGTTCATCATATTATGATGAGTTTTTTTTTTTTTTTTACTGGTGTAGGTTTTTATTTCTTTACAAAAGAGAACATCACGGGCCTGTACCATGAAGGTAGTTGAACAAACTTAGGGTTACAGGATTAATTTCGAGTTGACAAAACCAAACAAATCCAATCATTCTTTATTGGTACCCTGATGCTGGTTATCAACATACTCTGTCAACTCAGGCTTTGATCCTTAAGCTATGATTAGTCCACGAGTGTGTGCACATAAATGTGTGATATCGTCACAGAACAGCCAATAGCCTTCAACATGGGGAAAAAGCAGGCGTGCATACTTCCAGTCGAAAAACAAACAATTATTTTGCAGAAATATGAGGAATTTAAACCAACACAAACCGTAAAAAGCAACACCGTTGTAGCTGCCAAAGCTCGGGAACATTGCTAATTGTGTAAATGCTTAAGTTTACTTTAATAGGCTCACAATGAGAATAAACGTTTGAGTTCTTTTACCCAGAACATAACCCAGAGTTGGCACAAACTATACTGAAACTTACCTGGCTAGTCACCTAAACCGGCTTCATGGTACAGGTCCTAGATCTATGAAAAATTCAAGAGAAACAAGAAATTGTATCACAATCTGGAGTGTTGACCCATAAAGTGACCGAATGTCGGTCTCGACTAATAGGTGATAGATATATCTATCTATCTATCTATCTATCTATCTATCTATCTATCTATCTATATATATATATATATATATATATATATATATATATATATATATACTATCTATTTTCCATCTACAGGAATAAAGACTCCCAGGATTATCATGGCACTCAGTATAGACAACTGTACCTCCATCTCGCCCACTTGTTCCAATAACACCATAATGAAAAGTACATACGATGACACTCTATGCTTTTATGGCAACCATATTATTATGGTGGTGATAGTCATTATCATCCTCCCAATCAACATTTGGTCTCTTTGGCTAATCAAGAAGGCAACAACCACACAGAGAGGTACTGCATCCTCTGAACTGCTGCATTTAAATTTGATCTTCACATCTGTTATTTTTTGCATAGGATTGTTTCTTAATAGCCTATACAGAACTTACATACCAAACTCCTATTTATATTCTATCAAAGCTTACATTTGGACAGTTAGCTTAATGGCACAAGCTCAATTCCATACCTGGATCTGTGTGGAACAATATATGGCTGTAGTTCACCCCATCTTCTACCTGAAGCTGAAACAATTACAGTACAAAATAGTGTCGGTGTGTTTCACTTGGGTTATGTCCCATGCTTTTGGAGGACTATGTGTGTTTATTCAAAAAGAAACTTCTATATTTTTAATTATTATACATTTTTCTGGGTTGATTGTGTTAATATTGTTCTGTTGTGTGGTTACTTTAGTAAAGCTAAAGAAACCTAATTCACTTGAGGGGGGGAGGAGAAAAATGCACCATCAGAAAATTACAGCTTTTAGAATCATTACATTTAGCCTGATGGTATTAATTATTACTTACTTTCCATACATATGTTTAGCAATATTATGGGGACATCTACAAACTGAAGTATTTTGTATAGCCCGAATTATTGTGTCTGCTTTACTTTTTCCTGGAGTTGTCTTTCAGTCAGTAGACTACATCTTACGCCCCTTCAGAACATAGGGAAAATTATTACATAAGAACATTTACAAGTTAGTGCCTTGCCTGGCAGCTCTGCTACCATTGGTGTGTGTGTGAATGGTTGAATGAGACATGTTTTGGAACCACAAAGCTTAAAAAAGCACTATATAAGTGCAGACCATTTACCATAATGAACAAATCTCTGCTTGTCTGCCTCATTAAGACACAATTATCTGTTCAGATGAAAAATCATCAGAAGACAGTAAAAACAATAGTAATTTGTGTCTTAAACATACACAGTCATGAGTTGTATGCCAACACAACTAGCGATCACATTCGATATAAAACGTGTTTACAAAATAACTATTAAAGAGGTTACTGTAAGAAACAAAACTTGTGTTTGTAAACATGCAAATTGGTCAAATATATTTATAGAACACTATGATAAATGATGCAATAGATGAAAAAATACAGCATCTTTCTATTATCTATGTTATCAATTTAGTAGGTGAACATTAAATCAAACGCTGTGGCCAAGAATAGGTCAGCTGTGCTTGAGAGACTTCAACATTACTTTTAAGGTTGATATTGTTGTTTTTGTCACTTATTTTGTTTTTATTTTATTATATTACATTTATTTATGGAAAATATTTTCCTTCATTTGGTATACATTTGGTATAGTTCAGGCACTAACGCTAAAGTCTTTCTACTCTACACAATGGACAAATAGCAGTACATTACATTTTCAATTGTAAATGTATGGCCATGTTAAGCTTGAAATTAACAACAAATAAATCTGTGCTTTCAAACTGTGCTTTGAAAATCCTTTTGAACCACATAACAGATTCTATAATGGTTGTTTTTGCTTTATCTGCCCAACATATTATCTTTAAGACATACAGTCATATGCAAAACTATGGAACAGCAAGCACAATTCATTTTATTTTTGCTATAGGCTGAAGACATTTGGGTTTGAGATGAAAAGATTAATATCTGAAGAGAGTTTAGAATTTCAGCTTTTATTTCCTGGTATTTATATGTAGATGTGTTAAACGACATTGAACATAGCACATTCTGAAGGTAATAATAATAATAATAATAACAATAACAATAACAAGTTTAATTTATATAGCGCCTTTCCAGAGCTCAAGGATGCTTTACAATAGTAATACAATGATACATAAACAATGAACACTCATGGACACAAAATGTGAAAAACAATCAAGCAAACAAACATAGAAAATGACATACACAGTACATATAGTACAGTCACTGAGGAAAAAATGCATAGCAACAGATTAGGACAGACTACATTGAAAAAAACAGATACATTTTTCATGGGGATTTGAACTCGGAGATGGATGTGATGCTGCGAAGAGTCAGAGGGAGTGGACTCCAGATTTTGGGTTCAGCAACACTGAAAGACCTGCCACCCATAGTAGAGAGATGAGCTCTAGGGACAGAGAGGAGTCTGAGCCCAGAGGACCTGAGAGAGTGGGTTGGTTTGTAGGGGAGAAGCAGTTCACTAAGATAGAAATGTGCCAAACCGTGAAGAGATTTAAGTGTAAGAACGATTATTTTAGATTTAATGCAAAATGAACCAATGGTATGGTAAACGGTAGCCTATATTTTGTCTGACAAGTTACAGATAAAAGCATCCAAATGAATCGGGGTGAACTTTATCATGCAGCAAGTCAATGATCCAAAACAAACTGTGAACATAAAAAAGAACTTTATCAGGGGCAACAAGTAGAAGGTTTTAGACTGGCCAAGTCAATCACCAGACTTTAACCCAATGAGCAGCATTTCACATCCTGAAGAGGAGACTAAAGGGATGAACAGTAAAACTATTATACAATAGTTGAACTGTTCGACCTTTTGCCACATTTCAGGCCTCGAACATAAAGATATAAAACTGTAATTTTTTTGTGAAGAATCAACAACAGGTGGGACACAATCATGAAGTGGAACAAAATTTATTGGATATTTCCAACTTT
>JAFFST010052621.1:113813-127131 GCA_022414735.1 Noturus placidus
AAACTTTCAGCTCATACAAGGAGAAGACTGATCAGAGATGCAGCCAAGAGGCCCATGATCACTCTGGATAACCTGCAGAGATCTACAGCTGAGGTGGAAGACTCTGTCCATAGGACAACAATCAGTCGTATACTGCACAAAACTGGCCTTTATGGTAGAGTGGCAAGAAGAAAGCCATTTCTCAAAGATATCCATAAAAAGTGTTGTTTAAAAGTTTGCCACAGGCCACCTGGGAGACACACCAAACATGTGGAAGAAGGTGCTCGAACCTTTTGGCAACAATGCAAAATGTTATGTTTGGTGTAAAAGCAACACAGCTCATCACCCTGAACACACCATCCCCACTGTCAAAAATGGTGGTGGCAGTATCATGGTTTGGGCCTGCTTTTCTTAAGCAGGGACAGGGAAGATGGTTAAAATTGATGGGAAGATGGATGGAGCCAAATACAGGGCCATTCTGGAAGAAAACCTGATGGAGTCTGCAAAAGACCTGAGACTGGGACGGAGATTTGTCTTCCAACAAGACAGTGATCAAAAACATAACGCAAAATCTACAATGGAATGGTTCACAAATAAACATATCCAGGTGTTAGAATGGCCAAGTCAAAGTCAAGACCTGAATCCATTCAAGAATCTGTGGAAAGAACTGAAAACTGCTGTTCACAAAGGCTCTCCATCCAACCTCACTAAGCTCGAGCTGTTTTGCAAGGAGGAATGGGTAAAAATTTCAGTCTCTTGATGTGCAAATCTGATAGAGACATACCCCAAGCAACTTACAGCTGTAATCGCAGCAAAAGGTGCCGCTACAAAGTATTAACTAAAGGGGGCTGAATAATTTTGCTCGCCCAATTTTTCAGTTTTTTATTTGTTGAAAAAGTTTGAAATATCCAATAAATTTCGTTCCACTTCATGATTGTGTCCCACCTGTTGTTGATTCTTCACAAAAAATTACAGTTTTATATCTTTATGTTTGAGGCCTGAAATGTGGCAAAAGGTCGAACAGTTCAAGGGGGCCAAATACTTTCGCAAGGAACTGTATTATACAATAAATGTATTATACAATAGTTAGTGGTGAGATGATGTGGTAGATGCATGATTATTATCCATCCATCTATCTATCCATCCATTTTCTATACCGCTTATCCTTTTTAGGGTCACGGGGGGAGCCTGGGGCCTATCCCAGGGAGAATGGGGCACGAGGCGGGGCAATCCATCGCAGGGCACAATCACACACACACTCACACACCCTCACACACCCATATACTACGGACACTTTGGACATGCCAATCAGTCTACCTAGCCAGCATGTCTTTTGACTGGGGGAGGAAGCCGGAGTGCCCGGAGGAAACCCCCGCAGCATGTGGAGAGCATGCATCATACACAGAGCCACGGTGGGAATCCACCGACCCTGGAGGTGTGAGGCGAACATGCTAACCACTACGCCACCGTTTGCCCCATGATTATTGTTATTCCATTAGTTAGTTAATAAGGGATTTTCTATGGGATGCAAGCAAGACAAGCAAAAATTATAATCAGTAACAGAGCTCAACAACAGACATATACAGAGTAACTAGGAAATCTGTGAAAGAGATAGTATCAAGGAAATGGAAATGTGGTTATGCTAAGTATACTAGCCTGATGTTGAGAATTGACACAAATGAGACCATGAACGAGAAAAACATATGGCAGTAATGAATAAGAAATCTTTATAAAATAAATAAATAAATGAATGAATGAAGAAAGAAAGAAAGAAAGAAAGAAAGAAAGAAAGAAAGAAAGAAAGAAAGAAAGAAAGAAAGAAAGAAAGAAAGAAAGAAAGAGTCAATGCCAGTGTGATCCATTTTGGAGCAGAAGAAAAGCATGAGAAATTAATCATATTAATAGGCCACATTCAGGCTCAGATTAAATATATGCATTTATCATGTTGAAAGTATGTGGGAAGTGAACAAAAGTATTCACAACAATAATTATTATAAATTAAGAAGCACTTTCACAATTTAATGATTCCAGTAAATGCACGTCAGCAGCTGATATCATTCCTAACTATCCCATTATAGATAAACCAGTTTAACTCATGAACCAGAGCCAGCCTTTTAATCATAATTCATATAAAATCCAATTAAATCACCCTTGACTTCCCATTCATGTTTGCCTTAAATCATCCATCCATCCATCCATCCTCTACTGCTTACTCCTTTATCAGGGTCACAGGGAACCTGGATCCTATCCCAGGGAGCATCGGGCACAAGGTGGGGTACACCCTGGACAGGGTGCCAGTCCATCGCAGGGCATAATCACATATACACTCACACATCCATTCATACACTACGGACACTTTAGACACGCCATTCAGCCTACCATACATGTATTTGGACTGGGGGAAGAAATCGGAGTACCCGGAGGAAACCCCTGACGCACAGGGAGAGCATGCAAGCTCCGCACACACATGGCCCCAGTGGATGTGAACCAAACATGCTACCCACTAAGCCACCATGCACCCCTGCCTTAAATCAGCTTTAAATTATTCCATAATGTATTATATTGAATTTTCATGTGGTTAACATTGCTGCCTCTCAGATTAATCCTGAGCTTGGTCTACTGTCAGTGTCCTAAATTCCTAATTTAATTAGCTCTCAAGAAAACTAAAATGATGAAAACCTGACTTAACTCCACTCAGATCACGCGTACACATCGGATATTAAGAACACAATTTAGAAGGTATTTAAAAAGTAAAAAGTAATAAAGGAGCTCTAAAAAGACCTAGTCAGCAGCAAAAACTTGATCAAACTACTTCATATAGTACCTCATAAAAGTTAAACAACTTTATTGTCAGAGCTTTCAAATATGATTGTTTGGGTTTTTTTGTTTGTTTGTTTTAAGATGTCAGAGTTTCATGCAAACAGTACACAATAAAGTCAATAAAGCAATTGAACATGGAGTCACAGTGCAAAGTTCTGCAAAGTTGGCTTCAGCAAAATGGCGACGCCGTTGACGTGTTTGTTTTTAACTAGGAAAAGCAGCGCTTCCTCTCTGTGGTGAACGGCTGCGTCATAACGTCTACGTCATCACTGTGGGCGGACGTACTGAGCAAAAAACCACACACTACCATACTAGTATGAGAAAGTAGTACGATACCAATGCAAATTACTGTAGGCTACTATTTAGTGCACTAGTACACACCTTTGCCCGTTTCTTTTTTTATTTGGACACATACTCCGGAGGTAAATGGAGGTAAGCTGAATTGCTGTATGGTGTGGAGGGTTCAAACTTAAATCCTGGTAAGTATGAAGAATCGTAAATTTCAGAGATTGGTTTTTAATAACTAATCAAGGAGGACAAGCCACAATACTCGCATATCACATTACAGACAAGAGCAGCAGCAGAACAAGTGTCTTCTGTTCTTCTTTTATCGGTACAAGCTTACATAGAGCCACAGCGCCATCACCTGGACAATACTTGTATAACAAAAACAGAACATTTTAGGCAACGCTTTCGAAGCAAATGAAGTGCCAAGCTACAAGTTCAGTTTTAGTTACATCCACGACAGGAGAAACAGCTGGAGAAAGACGAGAAGCATGCCGTTGTTGTCCATCCGACAACTGGTAAGTACACGAGCCAAGCTTACGTGTAATGTGCAGATGTTTTGAAAATCATCTCGGGTGTGCTTTTGGAACATGTGTGGGATATGCATATACGCACCCAAATCACCCTGTTTGAAGTCATTTTCTTGCCACAAGGTAACTCAAAGGGAGACAGTCCTGCAGTAGAATGCGGAGTAGTAGCACTGTACACTTAAGAAACGGTGTCAGTGTCAACATGTGGTGACAAATGGGCCTACAGTATCAATAGCCAATTTGTCCCATGACTCATAATGATAAGGTACAACTTGATGTGGTTTAGCAGAGGTAGTAGCAGTCTTATCAGAAGACAGACAGATGTGATCTTTATTTATTTGTTCTTTGGATGCAAAGCAGTACCCACAGCAGTTGATGAAGGAGGCCATCCACGAGCAATCTGTGCACTCACTGCTGAACATGATGCAGAGGCAGAAGCAAATTCAGATGGAGACACAGTGGATATTTCCGAAAACAACAATGCAACAAAATCAGGTTTAGCATCAGAGTAATTCTTGTCAGAAGCTGGCAAAGCTAGATAAGAAAGACTATCTGCCGTATGGATTGGAGAACCAGAGCACTAAGCCACATCATAATTAAAACATAGTAATCTTGCAGCCCAACACACTTCGCATTCAAGCATGGTCCGTGCCTTTGGAAGATAGAAGTACTGTTAAGGCCTGATGATCAGTACGCAGGAGAAATGTACAACCCCAGAGATAAGTTCTCCATTTTCGACAGCCCAGACACATGCTAAGGCTTCTTTTTCCACTGTTGAGTATTTACATTCAGTAGATGAAAGCATCCTTTGAGAAAACGCAACACCATATTCTGTATTATCTTCATGGATTAGCACAGCACCTAATCTATAGTCGGATGCATCAATTGAAACCACAGTAGGCAATTTAAGATGAAATAATGCCAAGGCAGGACTTTTACCTAATAGCTGTTTCACAGTACGGACGTTTTGCTGAGACTTATCTGACCAGTAGAACAGGCTCTACTAATGTAGCAAAATTTGGGATGAATTTATTATATGATAACAATCCAAGAAGGGAACGGAGCTGGTGTGAATCTTTTGGGACTGGAGTATGAAGATTTACACTAAGATGGTCTTCATCTTGGTAAACGCCTTGCGCAGACACTGTATGACCCGGAGAGTGCAAACTGGTTTTGTTAAAGTGACACTTGAACTGTTTAGTTTTAGGCCTGCATCCTGAATGCGCTGAATAACAGCCTTGAGCGTATGATCATGTTCACCTTGTGTACGACCCCAGAGAATGATCTCATCCAGATAATTAGCTACATTTGGTTCTCCCTGGAGGGTTAAATCCTGGTAAGCATGAAGAGTCACTTGTAATTTTCAGAATAGTTTTTAATAACTAGTCAAGGAGGACAAGGTAAAACGGAATTGCATATACATTTCTTTACGGAAAGCCGGAAGTTTTTTGACGTCATTGTGAAAAGGGACTATAGCAGCAGCAGCACCACAAGTGTCTCCTGTTCTTTGCCTTTTATAGGTACAAGCCTACTGCATATAGAAACACAGTGCAATCAACTGGACAATACTTATATAACAAGGGCGGCTGTGGCTCAGTCGGTAGAGCGGGTTGTCCACTAATCCACTAATAGTAGGGTTGGTGGTTCGAATCCCTTCCCGTGTGATCCCATGCCGAAGTGTCCTTGGGCAAGGCACTGAACCCTAAGTTGCCCCCGATGGCAAGCTAGCACCTTGCATGGCAGCTCTGCTACCATTGGTGTGTGACTGTGCTCTCATTTGTACGTCGCTTTGGATAAAAGCGTCTGCTAAATGAATAAATGTAAATGTAACAAGAACACAACACTATAGTGTATTGCTTTAATCGTCCCTATTTTTTTAAAGGAAATCTGGCACAATCTAGTATACACTTTTGCCTTCTTGCAACAATTTTCATGCTGATTACAGAGTTAATGGAAGTTGCAGGCATTCCGCATTATGCATGTATTTTGGTCGTGTGTGTTATAGTCCAAGCACACAATGTGAGAAAAAATAATGTTGCTCTAAAGTATCTGAAATCCCTATGGGTTGGACAGGTACAACAGAAGTTGCTGAACTCTGTGGAGCGGTGTGTGGATGAGGCCCTGGAGGGCATAGTGAGCAGCAATGGAGGGTTGATGCTCCTGAAGGGTCAAAGGGTGGCACTGCGCTCAGACCTCCACAACCTGAAGGGCAAAGTGGCACTGATCTCTGGAGGTGGCTCAGGACATGAACCTGCACATGCAGGTAAATGTTGAGTTCTTAATGTACTGCTTCCTCTGAGTTCAGAGATTTTTTTTTCTGATGATGACCTTTTACTTAGTGTTTAAAGTTGGTTACAATGGTTTCTTGGTGGATTTTTAATGTGCTTGGGTTTAAAAATTGCACCAATATTACTTCCTATAGGCTTCCACCAGAAATACCAAGATCAAAAACAAACTTTATGAAACCTCATCTAAAGCCAAGTATTTAACAAAAACACAATTTTAGACCTTGAACATTGAAAAAGTGTTTTACATATTAATTAAATATTTTTTATCACAGAGCTGTTTAATAATCAGAAGGTGCTGATTAATTTTCTAGAACATCAGTTCTGTCAGTTATAATGCATATCACCTCTTTATTTTAATGTGCTCATACTAGTAAATTATTATTTCTGTAGTAACAATTCATTCACAGTATGGAAGATAACTGAGCCTAATAATAAAATGATTCAAAACTCCATAAACCCAATCAATAAATGCTGATTTAGAAGGAGACTCCAGTGTAGGTCGGTCAGAGGTAAAGCATTTTTAATCTGTGTTATTAACTGCAGGAGAAAGTGGCAAAATGTCTGTTTATAGCTGCTATAATTTGTTTGTTTTGTGGACATTGAAGAACATGAAGTTTAACTATAAACAGACAAGTATGTTGTGTTGTTATTTAATAAATAAAAAATGTATAAACGTCCCTATTTTTTGGTCCATCTGTAATTCAAAACCAAATAGTATATTAGCATTTGGGGGAAATTATGATTATGATCTTAAAATGTTCACTGGAACTTTGGGATGATGTTAAAATTTAAATATTCCTTTCAGGCTACATTGGAAGAGGGATGCTATCAGCTGCTGTAGCAGGAGCAGTGTTTTCCTCCCCTCCTCCTGGAAGTATTCTGGCAGCCATCATGACCCTCTGGCAGAGTGGTACTTCAGGAGTCCTGCTGGTGGTTAAGAACTACACAGGTGACCGTCTGAACTTTGGCCTAGCTGTGGAAAAAGCACGGGCACAAGGAGTCCTCGTGGACATGGTGGTTGTGGCTGATGATTGTGCTTTTACTACTCAGCTCAGCAAAGCAGGCAGAAGAGGACTCTGTGGAACTGTGTTTATTCATAAGGTACAGAACTCAACTGATTTATCAGATATGTGTTATGGAGAGGATGTGGTACACCAACAGTGCTGCTTTACACCCATTTAAAGTCATCTGATAATATTTGTTTTGTTTAGAGAGTGTAAGAGCTTTTCTCATATTTGCACACACAAAAGTTTGAAACATTAGGGTTAGGGTTCGACACTTTCCTGTTAATTATTCACTTTTTGTTTGTGTGTTAACTCTGTAGCTGGCTGGAGCACTGGCTGAGGAAGGCTGTCCACTGGATGAGATTGTTTCTAAAGTGTCAAAGGCAGTAAAAAACATTGGTGAGAGTAATTAGCAAGCACATTAGTCATTTTTACCAGGGAACTAAGCATAATCAATGATATGCTCTTTCGCTGTGGTAGGGACTCTGGGTATCAGTCTGTCTGCATGCAGTGTGCCAGGATGCCTACCCACCTTTCAGCTTCTGCCAGGAGAAATGGAGCTAGGACTGGGTAAAAACAATATGGAGGAGATTGAGAGGAGTCCATATTTATGGCCTTATTGTGTAGAATGATTAACAAATTGTTTTAGTGGTTTAATAAATTATGGAATAGAGCATGCCTGTGTCTCTGCAGGAATCCATGGAGAGCCAGGCATTAAAAAGTCCAAGGTACTATTTGTTTTTTTTTTTTTTTTTTTGTTTTTTTTTTTTTATTGAAGTTGTTGATTAGTATCCTAAATAGTTCCATTTATACGAGTCTCATCTTGATTCAAAACAATTCAGTCTGATTTAAATTCAAATGCTTTTATTTTAATGAATATTAAATTTTTTAGTCACCCATATAAATGTGCAAAGAGTCATTACAGCATACAAGCATATATTGTACATTACAAACATAACAAATATTGCATATTTTTAAAATAGCTGTATTGATAAAGGAGGAGGAGGTGATAATAACACACATTGCCCATTAACCATCCAAAGTAACACAAACATTACACTTAATGAGCACTTTATTAGGAACACCTGTACGCCTACTCATTCATCAGCTATTCAGCCAATCATGTGGCAGCAGTGCAATGCATAAAATCATGCAGATTCCAGCCAGCAGCGCTGGGTAATGTTCACATCAACCATCAGAATGGGGAAACTGTGACCACAGAGATTTTGACTTCTACAGCCTCTAGAGGTGCAGTAAAGAAAAAACATCCAGTGAACAGCAGTCCTATGGATGGAAACGACTTGTTGATGAGAGAGGTCAATGGAGAATGGCCAGACTGGTTTGATAACCTAGCAGCTCAGATAACCACTCTGTACAATTGTGGTAAGCATTTCAGAATGCACAATACATCAAATATTGGGGCGGATGGGCTACAATAGCAGAAGACCTCTTCAGGTTCCACTTCTGTCAGCCAAGAACAGAAATCTGAGGCTACAGTAGGCACAGACTCACCCAAACTGGACAGTTGAAGATTGGGAAAAGACCAGACAACATGTTTTTTTCAGCAGAGGGCACAGGCTCACCAAAATTGGGCAGTTGAAGACTGCAAAAATGTAACCTGGTCTGAATCTTGATTTTTGCTGAGGCACACAGATGGTAGGGTCAGAAATTGTTACCACAGCATGAATCCATGGACCCAATCTGCCTTGTGTCAACAGTCCAGGCTGGTGGAGATGGTTTAATTGTGTCAGGAATGTTTTCTTGGCACACTTTGTGCACATTAATACCAATCAATCATCGCTTGAATGCCTCAACCTATTTAAGTATTGTTGCTGATCATGTGTCCCTCTTCATAACCACAATTGACCCCTCTTATAATGGCTATTTCCAGCATGATAATGCACCATGTCTCAAAGAAAAAGTTGTCCCAAACTGGTTTCATGAACATGACCGTGAGCTCAGTCTTCTTCAGTGGCCTTCCCAGTCACCGGCTATGAATCCAGTAGAGCATGTTTGAGATGTAATAGAACGAGAGATTCGCAGCATGCATTCAGTGTGCACCTGAAAAATCTGCAGGAATTGTGTGATGCAATCATGTCAACATGGACCAGAATCATCTTGTGGAATCCATGCCACAAATAATTGAAGCTGTTTTGAGAGCAAAGGGAGGCCCTACCCAGTATTAGTATAGTGTTCCTAATAAAGTGAGTGCTCTGTGTATATTAGACGTTATATTTGAAAAATTAGATCCTTCTAAAATAGAGCTTGATTGTATTCTCTTGGCTTTACCATATGTGGATGGATTGCTTTATGTTCAGATGCCCTCTGCTGATGAGGTTGTGAAGACTATGATTGATCACATGACTGACCCTTCCAGCCAATCACATCTGTCTCTGAAATCAGGTAGGCTGTAACTTACAAGAGTTTTTGGTGTAATGGCACGTTCTTCCATGTGTCATGTGTGAAGCTGTGTGGTTTTCTGTTACAGGTGACCATGTGGTCCTCTGTGTGAATAATCTTGGTGCTCTATCCTGTTTGGAGATGGCTGTTGTCACCAGAGCTGCCATCAACTATTTAAGTGAGAATACATTTTGTGTTTACATATTTGGTACACCACTTTATCTAAAATGAAATTTGAAAGAAGATACAGTGCAAACAGTTGAGGGTCATGCTGAAGGGTCCAATAGTAGGTCTCTGGTAGTCCTGAGACTTGAAACTGAAATTGTGGTGTACAATGAGGAGCAGTGTGGAGGTTTCCATTACCTCATGTTTTATGTTCTTGACATAAACATATCAGTAACTATCAAGTTACAAGAGCCATTTTTGTGTAAATCAAACTATATCCACATTATCAGGTATTATTTTTATATACCACTTATATCCAAGTTTAAAGAAAAACTTGCATCAGCATGTAATGTTTAATGTATCTGTAGTGGGACAAGGAGTGCAGGTTGCAAGGGTGATGTCTGGCACATTCATGACATCACTGGAGATGGCAGGCGTGTCTTTGTCTCTCATGAGAGTGGATGAGGAGATACTCCGACTGTTTGGTGAGTTCAGTTCATCTAAACTCACAGATATTATAGCAGATATTATCGTGTTATTATCCTTCCTGCAGCCGAGAAGATCTATAAACGTCAAAAGTGAGACTGAATTCTTAAGGCAAGACACTGCAGGAAAACAATGCATATTCAGAAACAAAAATTTCAGTTTCCAGATGTCAAGCATTAGTAATATGTTAATTCCAGTTCCTATAGATAATATAACAGTGGAATTTCTCAAAATCATTAAAACATCAAGACTAGATATTGGTTTTATTAAGTTTAAAAATGTTCAGCAATTAATTTGAAAAGATTGATATAATTTCTTCTTTTTTAAGAATCTCTGTTCATTTGTAGTGTCCTGCTTTAACACATTCCAACCATATAATTGTGAGAGTGCTGACTTACAATTGTAAAAGTAAACTACCGTATTTTCTGCACTATAAGGCGGATTCTAAGGCGCAGTCTCAATTACGGGGTCCGTTTCTGTACTTGACCAATACATAAGGCGCACCGTGTTATAAGGCGCATACGGTTGTTACGCCAACCAAAGTCGCACAACATGTTTACAGATTTTGGAACTCAGTCCACACATATGGCGCACCGGATTATTAGGCGCATGGCCGATTTTTGAGAAAATTTAAGGCTTTTAGGTGCGCCTTATAGTGCGGAAAATACGGTATTTATTACTGAAAGAACCACACAAATATATTAGTCAAGATGTAGGCAATGCCAGGCATGCCGTAGTTTATGGAGGATGGCCAAACCTTTAGCTTATATCCACTACTAGAAGCAATGAATTTTGTGTTAGAAGTGGATTAGTACCAGATATTTCAGTAATGGACAACTCCATAAGGAGCATAACACACTATTTTTACATATTCTGACCATAGACTCTACTCAGTAAGTCAGTTTAAGTAGATCTATAAAGAATATATACTGATTTATTATTATTTCTTTTAAATGCTTATGGCCCCTAACTTCTGCAGATGCTAAAACCTCAGCGCCTGCCTGGCCCAACCTCAGCAGTAAGTGTTTAAGTGGGAGGAACCTGTATGTGGAACCCACAGCGAGACCAGCTTCCGCTGAGACAAAACCTGAACAAGGTGGGCTTCCTCCAAGTATCATCTTTTTTCTGTTCATACTTTTTTCTTTTATTTGTCTCTTGTGATTCTCATCTTATTTACAACCCCAATTCCAAAAAATGTTGGGATAAAATTATAAATTCAGTTTTTAGCAGATTGGTGAACCTCTGCCCATCTTTATGTCTGAAGACTCTGCCTCTAAAAGATACTCTTTTTATACCCAATCATGTTACTGACCTGTTGCCAATGGACCTGCAGCTGTTTCTTTTTAGTAGCACTTACTTTTCCAGTCTGTTGTTGCCCCATCTGAATTTTTTTGAGACGCGTTGCTGCCATGAAATTCAAAATTACTTTATTTTTTTCGTAAAATGATACATTTACTCAGTTTAAACATTTGATATGTTTTCTATGTTCTATTGTGAATAACATATAGGTTTATGAGATTTGCAAATCATTGCATTCTGTTTTATTTACATTTATTTACATTTTACTCAACTTTTTTGTTTCCCAAGTTTTTTGGAATTGCCTCCCATGCAACTTGCCTCCCATGCAAGTCTAATTTGTGCAATCTCTTTCTGATTGTAGAAGCGTGCACTTTGACACCATCGGTTGCAAAACGTACTAGCAGATCCTGTGATAAAATTTCGATGTTCATGGAGACTTCTTTTTACATCAGATGGTCTGCTCTTGGGATGAATTTGCTGGGCCGGCCAGTTCTGGACAAATTGGGAGTCGTTTGAAATCTGTGCCATTTGTAGAAGATTTTCCTTACAGTGGAATGATGCATTTCAAATAATTTGAAGATCTTTTTAAATTCCTTGCCAGACTTGCAGGCATGCACAACCTTTTTTCCGAAGGCCTTACAGAACTCTTTAGTTGACACCACACACCTCAATAGCAAAGGGAACACCAGACTCTAGATATGAGAGGGGTATAAATAAGACCGGTTCCACCTGCACTCCCTAAGCAGGTTCTAATCACTGGCACCCAATCTTGAACACCTGATTCTAATTTTATGGATTTGGAGATGTGATAAATGTAGTGGTGTACTTACTTTTTCCATGTGATGATCTGTTTATTGTATTTAATTTAAATTATGAAAGTTACTACAAAAAGACAATTTTATGTCATTTGATAGATCACCTTTATTAATAGGCACTGTTCCAAAGAAGATCAAATGTTTGCTTCTCCAAATATGTAAAAAAGAACAAAAAATTTCATGGGTTGTATTTTTTTTTTTTTTAACACAACTTTATATACTACTATATATAATATACACATGCCTCAGTGTCCTTGGGCAAGACACTGAACCCCAAGTACTACCATTGGTGTGTGAATGGGTGAATGAGACACAGTGTAAAGCGCTTTGGATAAAAGCGCTATACAAGTGCACCATTTACAGAATTAATATTTATTAATTATTAACTTACACTATGTAGAGATGCTGTGTGTATTACATTTAAAAGACGTGAAGACATTTCAAATGAAAGTGTTAATGAAATTTTCCATTTGCCATCAGGTCCATTTTCTTCTGTGACACGTCTAGCTTTGGAATCCATTTGCAAATCGCTCTTACAACAGAAAGAGGAACTCAATGCCCTGGATCGTGCAGCAGGAGATGGAGATTGTGGGAGCACACATGCTCTTGCAGCTACTGGTGTGCAGATGAGTTTACAAATTCATACACAAATAATTTGTTGGGTATTTATTTATTGAGTTTGTTATTTTACATGCATTACCTACCAAAGCCATTGAAGAGTGGATGCAGACCACCACCATCCCAGGACGTCCGTGTCTACTCCTGACAGCCCTTGCTGGGTTGGTGGAGGAGAAAATGGGTGGATCTTCAGGAGCAGTATGGAAATAAATGTCTAACATAGCTTTTACACAAACAACTGTGCTGTGAACAACATTATCTAAGATTGAGGTCTGCTGTTACTGTCCTCCAACAGCTGTATAGTCTGTTCCTGACAGCAGCTGCACCCCACCTAAGAGAAGGTTGTGATGGAAAACACTGGGCTAAAGCTATACAGGCTGGAACTGAAGCTATGAAAAGGTACAGTGGTGTGAAAAAGTGTTTGCCCCCTTCCTCATTTCCTGTTCCTTTGCATGTTTGTCACACTTAAGTGTTTCGGAACATCAAACCAATTTAAACAATAGTCAAGGACAACACAAGTAAACACAAAATGCAATTTATAAATGAAGGTGTTTATTATTAAAGGTGAAAAAAAATCCAAACCATCATGGCACTGTGTGAAAAAGTGATTGCCCCCCTTACTATAACTG
>JAFFST010052621.1:143838-165706 GCA_022414735.1 Noturus placidus
AAGACTAAGAGCTGTTATCTTGGCAAAGGGAGGTAGCACAAAGTATTGAATAAAAGGGGGCGAGTAATTGTTGCACACCTATATTTAATAAAGATATTTCATTTGGATAAACGTGTTGTGTTTGCACTGTTTGATATTTGTGAGAGCAGAGTATTTTTGTGACTTTTTTGAACAACAGACCAAAAGGGTAAACAATAAAGACAATTTTTTACAACCATCTTTGCTAATTTTCACCAAGGGTGGCAATATTAGTGGAGGGCACACTGTATATACCTGTTTATACTGTACTATTGTCTGTTCTTTATTTGTGATATTTGATGACTGGTCCTTTAAACTGTAACTTCGTTAGGTATAAACTTTCCTTTTCAGTGACAAATCATATTTGGTTTTCAAATTAGCTTGAATTTGAGTATTATTCTTCATGCTCTTCTACCCACTCAAACATGATCTAAATCAGAACAGTGATATGGTTGCATATGTGCACTCTTCTCTCTTTCTAGATCAATAGGGTCAACATTTGTACAGTTGGCTCAGAAATTCAGACTGCGCTGGCTGACAATATCTTGGCAACTAATGTTGAGGCAACCCTGCTTGCACCTAATGGCGTGTGAGTATCAGATACTCCTAGAACAAGCTTCTCATTGTAACTTAAAAGTTAATAATACTTTATCTGTAGGTTGGATCATAAACAGTATTTGTGTTTTTTTTTTTTTTGTTTTTTTTTTTACTTCAGTAGAGTTTTCAATCCAGTATTCATTCTGTTTCTATATACTATGATTCTATAAAGTGCTTCCACATAAACTAATGGGTTTTAGCATTTTGTTGGTGCAGGTATTATCCTTTTGAGGAGGACAACCACAGGCTGGTTAGAGAGATTGGAAATGTAACAAGTGGAATGGAGATCACGTTCCAGTTTGCTGTCAAACCAGACAGAGCAGAGAGTACGTGAAGATAAAATCTTCATTTGAGTGTAAACCGATTGGGTTCACAGAATTCTTTTTCACAGAAAAAGTTGGATTGCCATTCTGTAAACCAGTTATTTCTGTCTTTAAACAAATAACGCTGCTAGAAAAATACAATAAATATATACAGCTGAATAAAATTAATCTCATTACAATTTATTTTATTACTGAACATAAGTATGAAATAAGTAGGTAATGGATACATAAAACATCAAATTGTCATATTTTGCACAGGTTTTCAGAGAAGAGACCGAGTTCCCTTCCAGCTGCAACTGTCATTCAAAACTCGAGATTTGAAGAAAGTAACCAGAGTCATCACTCAGCAGAAACGTGTGACCACCAGCAGGTAACACTGCACACAGAAATACACAAACATTATACGAATCAAACATTGTAACTAACTGGATATCAAATTCAGTTAGTTAAGGCAGAATACTCACAGTTGCTCTGTCTATAGCTGGGTGTGGGCAGGGAGCCTGAACATGGCTGTGCTGGGTGTTCACTGTGCCCAGCTATGTGCCAGACTCACCATGGAGGGCAGGGTCCAGGAGGCTCAACGTCAACTCAAAGCGCAGCAGCACCTCCTCAAAGACATCAGGTGTGTTTGTGTGGGGGGGCTGTGCTGAAACTGTGTCACTGTATGTACAGTGCCCTCAACCAATATTGGCATCCTTGATAAATATGAGCAAAGAAGGCTGTGAAAATTTGTCTTTATTGTTTAACCTTTTGATCTTTTGTTGCAAAAATTCACAAAAATACTCTGCGCTCATGGATATCAAATGGTTACAAACCAAACAGGTTTATCCAAAAAATATCTTTGTTAAATATAGGTGTGCAACAATTATTTGCACCCTTTTAGTCAATACTTTGTGCTACCTTCCTTTGCGAAGATAACAGATTTGAATCTTCTCCTATAAAGCCTGATGAGGTTGGAGAATATATGGCAAGGGTCTGAGACCATTCCTCCATACATAATCTCTCCAGATCCTTCAAATTTCTAGGTCCACGCTGGTGGACTCTCCTCCTCAGTTCACCACACAGGTTTTCTATGGGTTTCTAGTCAGGGGACTGAGATGGCCATGGCAGGACCTTGATTTTGTGGTCAGTAAACCATGTTTGTGTTGATTTTTATGTATGTTTTGGATCATTGTCCTGCTGGAAGATCCCACCAAGGCCCAGTTTAATCTTTCTGGCAGAGGCAGTCAGGTTTTCATTTAATATCTGGTAGAGTCATGCCATGTATCCTAACAAAATGTCCAGGTCCTCTGTCAGAAAAACAGCCCCAAAACATTAAAGAGCCACCACCATATTTAACTGTGGGCATGAGGTACTTTTCCATATGACTACCTCTCTGTGTGCACCAAAACCATCTCTGGTGTTTATCGTCATTTATGGTCATCTGGCCATAGAACCCAATCCCATTTGAAGTTCCAGTAGTGTCTGGCAAACTGAAGATGCTTGAGTTTGTTTTTGGATGAGAGTAGAGGCTCTTTTCTTGAAACCCTTCCAAACAACTTGTGGTGATGTAGATGACTTCAGATTGTACTTTTGGAGATCAAAGGATTAAACAATAAAGACAATTTTTCACAGCCTTCTTTGCTCATATTTACCAAGGGTGCTAATATTAGTGGATGGCACTATATATATAAGCTTGTGTGTTTAACTTGAATATACATTTTGAAACTCTCATTCAATGTGTCGATCAGTGAACAGAAGCCAAGTCCTAAAGAAGAGAGTATCTATGGAAACTGGATCAGTACCATGAGTATGATCTGTGAGGACCTGAACCCAGATAGACAGGTCAGAACAAAGGACCTCTTACCCAATTGCACTTTTTAAGACAAGTCAAATGTATTTGTATAGTCATTCCTACATATCTTGTATACTTTTGAATTAGGGTACCAGGACCATGGTGCAACACATAATAGTACACAAGACTACATGCAAAAAAAGTTCAAATACACAACAGTGTGAGACGAGTGCAAGACAAAAAATACACAGAACAATATGTGCAGAACAATAAATATATAGGACAATAAATACACAAAATATGAACTGTAATATATATATATATATACTCAGCAAAAAAAAAAGAACCGTCCTCTCACATTCAACTGTTTTTATTTCAAGCAAATTTCTTAAATATTTGTATTAACATAAAATGATTCAACAACTGAGATATAAACTGAACAAGTTTCACAGACATTTGACGAACAGAAATGTAATAATGAGTCCCTGAACAAAGAGGGGTGAATATTAAAAGTAACAGTCAGTATCTGGTGGCCTCCAGCTGCCTGAAGTGCTACAGCACAGCTCATCCTCATGGACTGCACCAGTTCTTGCTGTGAGATGTTACCCCACTCTTCTACCAATGTATTTGCAACTCGGTCATGTCTGAGGGGGACACATGGTTACATGTAATTTTCCACTGCAAGGAGGATTAGCTGTCCTCCTGTCTCTCTGTAGAACCGTCTTAGGCATCTTACATTACAGACATTGCAGTTTATTGCTCTGGCCACAGCTGCAGTCCTCATGTCTCCCTGCTGCAGGCCTGTGGTATGTTCATGCAGGTGAGCAGGAACCCTAGGCATCTTTTTTCTGGTGTTTTTCAGAGTCAGTAGTAAAGTATATTTAGTGTCCTAAATAATTGTAACTGTGACCTTACTTGCCTACATCCTGTTAACATTGTTTAAACCCTTTCCAATAAACATCTGTAAATCTTATTTGGATTTTACAAAATTATCTTTAAAATACAGTCTCCTGAAATAGAGACATTTCCTTCTTTTGCTGAGTTTATATCAAACATTATTTTATTACTGAATTTCCAATAAATGAAAAAAAATCTTGAGTGTCATTGTACAGATTTCCATTGCTACACCTATCAAATACATCAAGTGTCTATCAAATACATCTTAGTGTACGTAAACGCATACCATGCATACTCCTAGTTATTCACAAATGTTCCCAGAGCCTAAGTAGCATTTGTCTGTGACTGACTATCTGCTCATGCACATGCGATGAAAATTTGTGATGCATTGCTCTCAAGTCATGGAAGTAGTATTTGTGAACTTTCCTCCATTTGACTTTCTTCAGGGCAACACAGGCAGTACCACCGTTTGCGAAGGACGAACACTTTCCACAGTACGTTCTGGGAGGTTAAACACTACTGTCTGTATCTGTTTTTTTTTTTCTTTCTTTCTTTCACATCCACTGCTGTTTGGCTCAGCAGATTTTCTTTCTTTCAGGGTTTGTCAGATGAGGCAGCAAATGTGGTGTACCAGATGAAGAGGGTGACAAGTGTGGGCCAGCGGGATGAAAAAGCAGCTATGTTAGAAAGTTGAGCAGAAGGTGGACTTATTGGCAGAACAGCAGTGACTAACATGACTAACAGCAGACCAGAAAACAGTCTGTCCTGTGCATCAGTAGTGGAATATTTAATCTCATATGCTGCTGGTCAGTGGGTGGAAATCCCTGTTAACACCAGTAACTAAATTATGGAGACTAAAGGCAACTGTATTTATCTAAAGGTTCTAATAAAATGCAATGGTTTTTCTCATTACAGTATCTGGATAAGGACGTAATGCAGACATGTCCTCATTATGTCTCATGCTCTTATTAGTAAGATCGTTTAAAGGTCTATCATATAGTCCAAGTTTGGGCAAAATTGTTTTGCTTCAGTATAATGGTGGCTTTCTAAAGCAATCAGTATTTCAGTAAGAACTTTTCATTTATTTTTTCATGAAGTCATATTTCAATAAATCCTAATTCACTGACTGACCTGGATTTTTCTATAGACCACAGGTTCTTTTGTAAATATTTAGATGACCTGGCTCAGTGGTTAGTGTTGGCACCTCACAGCTCCAGAGTTTGATCCGGAGGTTACTGTCTGTGTAAAGTTATTCATCATCTCCCTGTGTCTATGTGGGTTTCTTTTACATACTAGTATGGCCAAAAGTATGTGGACACCTGACCATCATACCCATAAGTGGGTCTTCCCCATCTCTTACCACAAGTTGGAAGCATGCATTTGTATCGAATGTCTTTGTATGCTGCAGCTTTATGATTTCCCTACACTGGAACTAAGGGGCCCAAACATTTGCCTCTGAGCAAAAATCAAGGTCTAAACCTGGAATTAGATCTTTCAAAAAAGCACATATGGGTATGATGGTCAGGTATCCACAAACCTTTGGCCATAGTATACTCTGCAATTAAAAAGAGAAAGAAAAAACATATTACAAAAACCCTAACCCTGAGTGTGTGAGTATGGGGGTGTTTGTGTGTTCATAGTCAGGGCTCTGGAGTACTGGCTTTTTGCACAACGAATCTTTCAAGTCCTGAAAGACACTTTCTGTTGTTGGTTGTCCAATTTACTTTGATGAGCTGGCACTTTTTAGGCAAGTCCGTCAAGAAGTTTTGTATAAAACGCTGGTATCAGCCTATTAATCCCAAGAAAGAGTGCACTTGTTTTTTCGTCATGGGTCCCTGTGTATTCTTAATAGCTTCAAACTTTCCGACTTGTGGCCTGGCCACCCAATGTCCCAGCACAAACCCCAGGTAGTGGGTTTCCCTCTTGGCCAGGGCACATTTATCAGGGTGGATTGTCAAACCAGCAGTCTTAAGCCGAGGTAACACCTCCTTAAGGTGTCCCTGTCCCCTGGAGGATCTGGTTCTTCATTCTTTGAAACATTGCTGGAGCCACAAAAAGTCAAAAGGGAAAAACCTGGAACTGATAATGTCCAAATGGAGTCCTGAAGGCCGTACGTTCCTTGCATTCTGGCCTCAGTGAAACTTGCCAATACCCCTTCACAGGTCTAACATTCTGAGAAATTCTGCTCTTCCCAGCCATTCCACCAGCTCCTCCACCCTTGGCATGGGGTAAGGGTCGAACTAACGGACACTGTTCAATTTGTGGAAGTCCAGACAAAACCGAAGCATACCATCCTTTTTAGGAACCAGCACAATAGGACTACTTCACTCACTGGTGGATGGTTCTATCACTCCCAGTTATTACTGGCAGTAGTCGCTTTGGCGCATGGTAGACAGGCTGACGGATGGGTTTTGGGTCTTTTAGGATGATGAAATGATAGACCAGGTCTGTCCTACTCGGTGTCTCCATAAAAAGCTGATCCAGTAAGCACCCCGACAGCTGCTGTCTGTTCCTCGGTCAGGGAATTCGAGCTCAGTTCACTCTTGCCTTGATGACCATGGATGTATTACTCTTTGGCAGCCATTTGTCCCAGTCTTTGCCTGTTTCAGAGACAAATTTCTTAAGCATGGCCTTTTTATCAGCTAGAGAAAATACAGGCTTTCTCATCATACACATGAACTAGGGCTCTAAATCACACTAAAGCATTACCAATTATCGTGGGCAGAATAATATATAATCTTTAACATTGGCCAGGACTGTATAAAATGCCATTTAAATCAGAAAAGCAGTTGTGTATGTGCTTGAAATTTCTCATCTTCAAATGTCTCAAGTTCAAAACTAGAAAAATAAAGTAAGAATACAACTAGGTAATAGTAACCTAAGATTGTGTATGACATCAGGTAGCTTGTGGAACTGAACATCCTCCAGTAGGTCCTCCATAAACAAATCATTAAATCCAGAGAGGTACATCTTTGGGGCATTCCCCACAGGAGATTCACAGCCTCAGACTATATAAAAAGAAGTTCAATAACAGAGCAGGGTTGTGGTTCTGAGGAGAGAAGACAACATAGATCATTGTGCACAGCCTAATTCTATCTATCTATCACCGATTAGTCGAGACCGACCTTCGGTCACTTTATGCATCATCACTCTCCACGTATTTCATCGACATGATCCACAAAGCATTTCGGCAGAAGTAGTGGGGTAGTTTGCCATTGCTTTCCCCACCCCTCCCCATTTAACCGGGCTTGGGACCGGCGTGTAGCTGCTGCCAGACACACGGCTGGGTATACACACTCACACTCCCATTCATACACTACGGACACTTTAGACACGCCAATCAGCCTAACATGCATGTCTTTGGACTGGGGGAGGAAACCGGAGTACCCGGAGGAAACCCCCGACACACTGGGAGGTGTGAGGCGAACGTGCTAACCACTAAGCCACCGTGCGCCTCGCACAGCCTAATTAAGAAGCATTAAAAGATGAATCGCTGCATTTGGAGGAGGTAAGACTGGTGGAAACTACCAAAAATGTGAATGTGAATACTGAATAGTCATGATCTCAGCTGACAGTCCCAGGGGAAAATTTTTAATTAATCCCTCTAGAGAGTAGTTACTGTAGTTAATTGTTTAATGGATTTTTAGCATATGTAGTTCTGAAATAAGTGGATGGATGGATAGAAACTAGGATTTTTAATAGGTTTTTACCTCAGCATCGAATTGTAATTTTCTTTTTTGTTGTTTTATTGTGCAGATTTTTATTATTGTAATAAAATGTCTTGCATGGCAAGGCAAGTGCTTTGGTCAAAAAAGCGTGAAATAACAGTATGCAAAACTACATAGAACAACTAGAACCAGAATTTCTAGGAATTGAGAATTATAGAATGAGATGTATAGGAATAAATAGACTTAAGTTCATTAAGTGCATACTGGTGATCTCTTAGATAAAGCAGATGTACTTCAGCCAGAGCTTCATTCCTTTTAGAAAGTCTCAATTGATAGAAAATACTGCCAAAGAAATCTTACAAAAATTTCATCCAAGCTCTGTGCTTTTGATAACAGATATTGTGACCTCTCAACTTTTTCTTACGTATTACTCTTTCCTATGCTCCTCTCTCCACCAACCCTCTCGCCTATCTTTGTTTGCCTCCAATCTTATATTCTTTCCCTTCATCCATCTCACTCAGCTTTCTAAATTTATGTATAGTCATGCTATGCCCAGGTGGCTTCCTTTCTGAGAAGCAGTTTCAGTGCTCCATCTGCTTAGACGTCTTTGACAATCCGGTCTTCATCTTATGCAGTCATAGTAATTGCATGAACTGCATCAATCAGTACTGGAATGGAATCAAACTTTATTAGTGCCCATTGTGCAAGGAAAACTTTAAAAAGAAACATCCACATCAACCGCACTCTGCATGAGATCACAGAGCAGTTCAAGAAGATGAAGGTGGAAGCTGGGGCATGTGGTGGGCTTGGGAGAGGAGAATTACAAGGAAGAGGGACAGAGAAAAGAGCTCTAAAATAAGGCCAACTGCCTGGGGGTCTCTTTAAGCATAGGTTTCTCAATCCCTCTCCTCTTACTGAAACTCATGACAGTCAGTCACCAGGGTTGCAACCAATGGTGATGGAAAGGAATGATTCTGATAGCATGCAGACAACAGGAAAGTGTCATGGTGTGCAAAGCACCACCATGAACTGGATCTCTGCAAATTTGATGGAGAGTGTATTTGCTCTGAGTGTGGGGATTTAGCTCACCAATCATGTAACATCATCTCTACAGTAAAGGAGTGGCTGACAAGCAAGGTATGGAAAGCTTTCACCACATAATCATGTGAGGATTTTCAGTGTAAATACATTAGTGATTCTTTCTAAATATTGGTTTTGCAATGGAAATATATTCATGTAATTCTTTATAAACTCTGGAAAACCTGTATCCAAAGATTATCAAATGAATAATTACAAATAACAATGTGATGTAGTGAAGAACTATGCTTATGCTGTGTTGAACAACCTTCCATGCATAACAAATGTGGTGTGGACTGTTGTCTTTCCTGTTCTGTTATTTTTCATGTTTTGTGAACCAAATTCAATGCAGACTCAGATTAACATCACAGAAACAAAAATACAGGAAATGATTGGACAAAGGTAGAGGAAAGTAGAGGAGATTACTGGAGGAAATAAAAGTAAGCACTCTTTTGTTCATTTTTTTTATCTGTATAAAGCTGAGCACTAGGCTATCAAAAGTGCATGCATCGTTTTTATTTAAATAGATAAGTAAATAAATAAATGTGGTGATTGATTAAGGCAGTGCAAAGTGGTATCTCTTAAAATGGGCAAGTGCCATACCTTACCAAGCACCCATGCTTTGAATAGTCCCAGCTTGGCATGTTCCCAAAGTTTTTTTTGTAGGAAATATTTGTATTTCCTTTTTTCACCTATGAATGATGACTGATGCAAACTTTTGTCTTTTCTTTTTATTTATTCATTTACATGTGATTCATTTACATATGATTCATATACGATTTTGCAATCATGTTTATTGCCCTGATTTTGCTCACTAGTAGTGGAAAGTGTAGAATTAATTCAATTCAATTTTATTTGTATAGGGCTTTACAGGAATATAAAGCACAGTACACACACAGTAAAAGTGAGAAATTATCCCAACTGAGCAAGCCACTGAGTGGCGACAATGGCAAGGAAAAACTCCCCAAGATGTTTAAGAGGAAGAAACCTTGAGAGGAACCAGACTCAGAAGGGAACCCATCCTCATCTGGGTCACAACAGATATTATTAAAGTGATCATTATTGATCTATATGTAATCTGTTTGGCTTTGAAAAGCCTTTGTCCCAGCAATCTGGATTTGGAGTAGATGAGAGTTCCATCCAGAAGTAGGACTTCCGAGACCGATCATGCAGGTCCGGAGAGCAGAAAGGACCAGAATCTCCAACATCTCCATCAACTCATGTGTAGCTTGGCAGAAGGAGACAGGGAGAGAAAAGATTGTTAAGACTGGGATTTAGCATAATGGAAAGTCTAGTCAGGGTAGGCTAGAGTGAATAAATACGTTTTAAGTCTAGACTTAAACACTGAGACTGTGTCTGAGTCCCGAACACTAAATGGAAGACTGTTCCATAACTGTGGAGCTCTATGAGTGAAAGCTCTTCTCCCTGCTGTAGCCTTTGCTATTCGCGGTACAGTCAAATAACCTGCATCTGTGGATCTAAGTGGGCGTGGAGGATCATAGAAGATCAAAAGATTGCTTAAATACTGTGGTGCGAGACCTTTTAGTACTTTATAGGTTAATAATAGTATTTTAAAATCTATGCGAGATTTAACTGGAAGCCAATGCAGTGTGGATAAGATCGGGGTGATGTGGTCGTATTTCTTGGTTCTAGTTAGAACCCTACCAGCTGCGTTCTGGACTAGCTGGTGTTTCTTTATGTTTCTACTGGAACATCCAGACAGTACGGCATTACAGTAATCTAATCTAGAGGTAACGAAAGCATGAATTAATATTTCTGATAGTGATTTCATGTAGTGATAATATATTTCTTATCTTAGAGATATTTCTAAGATGAAAGAATTACACTAAGAATAGAATTCCATTAAAAGTAGAAAAAATGATTTTTAAACTGGCAGGTATATATTTGATTTAAAATTATATAGGCAACCCTAGCTCTTCCAAACAAGCTTTTATACATTAAAAAAAATTATACTATGTTTGTTTTTTTGTTATGGCACGTGAAGGCTCAAAGTGGCTATCTAGAAAAATGCAAATAAGCAAAATGATGCATCCAAAAAACATTATAAGTACTATGGTAAACCATCTAAACAGTCCAATTCAGAATTTTTTCTCACATTTTCCCCATCACCTGCCACTCCCCTTTCTTTTTTGTGTCTTTCTTCCTTTTCTACATTTACATTTATCAGACACTTTTATCCAAAGCGACTTACAAATGAGAGCACACTCACACACCAATGGTAGCAGAGCTGCCATGTAAGGTGCTAGCTTGCCATCGGGGGCAACTTAGGGTTCAGTGTCTTGCCCAAGGGCACTTCAGCATGGGATCACCCGGGCCGGGATTCGAACCACCAACCCCACGATTAATGGATTAGTGGACAACCCGCTCTACCGACTGAGCCACAGCCGCCCACTCACTTTTCTCTCACTCATTATGTCTCTATGTAGATGTCTGAGGAAAGAGAGACACAAAACAGCGTGTGTGTGTTTGGGGCACTGCTGCGCTATGTTGAACATAGCCAGGTTGAGCTGCTGGAGGAGGTTGAAATGGGACAGCTCTGCAGAAGACAAGACAGAAAAAAATTATCAGAGAGCTAGAGCTCACAGAGCTGAGGAAGAGAAATGCAGAGCTAAGTAAACTGGTCCAGACAGATGACTGCATCAGTGGACTTTGGGTAGGGGCCTAGATAGATATCAGAAGTACTAAAAGAACTGCTATTTCCCCTAAGTCACCAAGGTTAACTGTCCTCATTAAGGCACTGTATATTAGCCATGTGACTGTTTGGGGAGGATCTGATTGGTTATTTGCTAATGACTGTCAGACAAATCATTTACGTAACTAATACAATTCTAAATTTAAAATAAACTAATGATGAATCTCTCAAATTCAAATGCTTATTTTCCTGGTACCTGAATCTAAAAATGAGTATTAAAGGAAAACATGATGGCTCTGTAATGCTACAGGATGCAGTGTGCTGGCATGGTTGTGTCCACTTGTCCCCTTAGAGGTAAAGGTAAACCATCCATCCATCCATCTCTATACCGCTTTATTCTTTTCAGAGTCACAGGGAAACCTGGAGCCTATCCAAGGGAGTATCGGGCACAAGGCAGGGTACACCCTGGACAGGGTGCCAATCCTTCACAGGGCACACTCACATAACCATTCATTCACTACAGACACTTTGGACACACCAATCAGCCTACCATGCATGCCTTTGGACTGGGGAACCCGGAGGAAACCCCGCAGCATGGGGAGAACATGCAAACTCCACGGTAGGAATCGAACCCCCAATCCTGGACATGTGAGGCTAAAGTGCTAACCACTAAGCCACCTTGCGCCCTCCACTCGGCCATCCTGACCACTGTACATCAATACAAAATTACTCTGAATGACCACCTTTATCCAATGATGAAAGATTTCTTTCCTGATGGGAATAGTCTCTTCCAGGAGGTCCCATGGGGCTCACTGAATGGCTTGTGGAAAATAAAAATTATATAAATCATATGCTCTGGCCTTCATGGTCACCAGATCTTAGAGTGATGTGTTAGACAGTCTCTACAGCACCATCATCTAAACACCAACTGAAGGAATACCTTTTGGAATAAAAGATATTATTCGTGCCAAGGAGCAATAACAGAAATAATGTTGTTTTCCTTTAATATGTCACCCCTTTGACTGTGAGACTTATGCTTTAAAATTTGACTCAGTAATCAGTAAATCAGAGTTGGACTAATTCATTCTTTAATTGTAATTATTGTGAGGGGCAAACTAGCTTCAAATGCATTTAACTAAGTTTAATCTGTGTCATTTTGTCCAAAGAGCTACACTTCATCTCAACACTCTTTGCCAGTCAGTGATCTTTGACCATGGGACAAAGTCATTCTAAAGTTCTCTGTCTGCACTTTGTTCATTGTGCTTCATTGGAATAAAGCACATGCACGTTTTACATTTGGGGGTTTATTTAATTGTCTTTCAGGCATGGAAAGGCATTGAAGGGATGTCACTGCCACCTAGTGAAAGGGGGAAGTAACTGTTACACTTTTATTCAAGCAGTTAAGACATTTCACTCCAGGAAATCTACATAAGTTTTTAAGATTGGTAACCAGAATTGTCATTAAAAAAACTAAACCACTGCATATAAAAAAAATGTTGCAAAGCATAAACTGTTAGACCAGCAGACACCAGGCCTTAGGCATTAACTCATCTTTCACCACTGAATGCACAGCCAAGTATGCATCAGAATAGTTTGCAAAATGCCACCCTTTTTAATGTTCATTTATATTGAATATTTGAATTTAATTCATTTTAACACCATTTCAATTGCACTGTTTGCAGAGATAAAGAAAATACAGGCATATGCAGGTATGTGGAGACTAAATTAGAAGTAGTGCCTCTAGTGCAATAAAAACATAAACTGAGCTTTTATATCACTTTTGACATACTAGTAACTAGATCAACTACAATCTGTAGTTAAAATAAAACTGTAGTATTCATGAAAACAACTTTGTTTAGTGATCTTACTGAGTGTATTTTAAAATAATAATTTATCAATTTGTATAGCGCTTTTTACAATGGTACATTGTCTCAAAGCAGCTTTACAGAAATATCATTTTACATTTACAAGCGACTTACTAATGAGACCATATTCACACACCAATGGTAGCAGAGCTGCCTTGCAAGGTGCTAGCTTGCCATTGGGGGCAACTTAGGGTTCAGTGTCTTGCCCAAGGACACTTCGGCATGGGATCACCCGGGCCGGGATTCGAACCGCCAACCCCACGGTTGGTGGATTAGTGGACAACCCGCTCTACCGACTGAGCCACAGCCGCCCCAAAAGTGTGGTATTTTTCAATTTTTATCTTGTCTTTGAAAATATAATTAGGTAAAAGTAATGATTAATTTTTAGTCAAATTACGGCCACTGAAGGCAAAGAATAATCATCTTAATCTTGTACTGAAGATCAAGCCACATATTTATGTTATTCGAATGTTATTTTAGGTGTGGGGCCAGGTACAAACTCTTCCCAACAACCCAGAGCACTTTGATTGTATGGTGCGTGTGTGCTGGGCCGAGAGGCCTCCACCCATGGTCAGCACTGAGGAAAGTGGAGGTGAGAGACAAGACAGACCGGGATTGGGACTACCTGTTCTTCACTAACCCCTGCACAAACAAGTTAGGCAGTGTAGCTCTCATTATTATACCTGTTTTGTTTCCTGTCTGACAGATATGGTGGCTGAAAACTGTTTTGAACAAGCACTGTAAAAAAAAAAAATGTCGTAAGGTGTTTGAGTTTGAACATGATGTCAGCAACAAAAAAGCTTGTACAGTTTTCTTCAGTACAGGATTTAACTCATCAAAAGGATATTTATATGATTTATAGCATGTTCTATATCTTATTTTCTGTGCAATATAGTTCTATCTTTATACAAAAAAAAATCTTTACAACAGCAATGTTATGTAATGTAATTTCTATACTATGAAGGTAATCTATAAAAAGTACCTGCTTTTCCAATGAAGGTTTCAATTATACTGTTCCTGTTTTATACTATTATACTAAACCAAAAATTACAATTTATACTGTTTGCAAGCAGGCAAAAAGACCCTGCTCAGGGGTGACACTATGGAGGGAATAGTGGAACTGACTACTCAGAGCCCCTGAGTGGAGGGTGCCTAAGAGGCCCAGACTAAAAATATGGCTTTCACAGGGCCCAAAATGTAGGTGGATTCCAGCTGACAGCACTAGTTGTATTATACTAGCTCTACTAGATTTTTTCAGTTTGGAAAATCTGAGCCAGAATGACACACACTGAAGTTAAAGTAAGGGTTCTCTGGTGAAAAAAAGCAACTTTGCATGAGCAGCTATACACAATGCCAAAACATAAAATAGTTTTTGCCAGGTAAATGATTTACCTGTGGTTTGTTTGCTGTTGCCACCTTTTTCAATGTTGATTTGTATTAACATTTGAATTGAATTCATTTAATACCATTTAAATTTCACTGCAGAGATAAAGAAAATACAGGACCATGCAGGTATGTGAAGACTAAATTAGAAGTTTTACCTCTATTAAAGTTACATTGTAAACAGGTTACATTGTAAACAGTTTGACTCGCTTCACTTATGTTGTGCAGATGGTAGTTAGTCAGACTAAAATGGATTTTTTTTTTGCAGGATTATTAAGGCCTGGCATTATTTAGTTACAGTAAAACACAATTTAATGGAAACCTCAGAAGGATATTGAAAAAAGGTTCACTCTGAGGTCGGATTTATTTGTTTGTTTGTTTGTCTTCAGATCCCAGATCAACCCAAAACCTTTCAATTGTGATAGGTTATAATAGAGATCAAATTACTAACTGATAAAAAAAAAAAAAAAAGTCATGCCTAGCACGAAACCACATTTAAAGAACTATTTTTAATTCTCTTTGCTCTTAGGAATGTTTTGTCATATTTTCTTAGTGCATTAGATTGTAGTACAAAATAATAGTACAAATGGCTATTAAACAGGCTGCTTATATGTTTCGGGGTAGGTAGACCAATCTTTTCACAGCTGTCCCTCCCAAAGCAAATCCTAACGGTATTTTTCACTTTGCACGCCTGGCCTGTTGAAGCATGTTGTAAGTAACAGTCAGACAGGCCCCAGGGTGATAAAGCACTGCAAAGACAGTAACTTACACAGCCACATTTCTATCCTGTTGGCCTCGAGCATATAAATTCCTGTTTTTAATCATATTTTTAATTAATATACAGTATCTCACAAAAGTGAGTACATCCCACTCATTTGTGTAAATATTTGATGATATCTTTTCATGTGACAACACTGAAGAAATGACACTTTGGTACAATGTAAAGTAGTGAGTGGACAGCTTGTGTAACAGTGTAAATTTGCTGTCCCCTCAAAATAACTCAACACACAGCCATTAATGTTCACAGGTTGCCACTGGAGTCCTCTTCCAGTCCTCCATGATGACATCATGGAGCTGTTGGATATTGAGCTGGTGGATGTTATACCCTATCGAGCATCTGTGGGGCATCCTCAAACGGAAGGTGGAGGAGCACAAGGTCTCTAACATCCACCAGCTCAGTGATGTCGTCATGAAGGAGTGGAAGAGGACTCCAGTGGCAACCTGTGAAGCTCTGGTGAACTCCATGCCCAAGAGGGTTAAGGCAGTGCTGGAAAATAATGGTGGCCACAAAAAATATTGACACTTTGCGCCCAATTTGGACATTTTCACGTAGTGGTGTACTCACTTTTGTTGCCAGCGGTTTAGACAATAATGGCTGTGTGTTGAATTATTTTGAGGGGACAGTAAATTTACACTGTTTTACAAGCTGTACACTCACTACTTTACATTGTAGCAAAGTGCCATATCTTCAATGTTGTCACATGAAAAGATATCATCAAATATTTACAAAAATGTGAGGGGTGTACTCACTTTTGTGAGATACTGTATATATATATATATATATATATTTTATATATATATAATATATATAATATATATATATAATCACCCTTTTAGTCAAAACTTTGTTACCTCCCTTTGCCAAGATAACAGCTCTGAGTCTTCTCCTATAATGCGTGATGAGGTTGGAGAATACATGGCAAGGGATCTTAGACCGTTCAGCCATACAGAATCTCTCCAGATCCTTCAAATTTTGAGGCCCACACTGGTGAACTCTCCTCTTCAGTTTACCACACAGGTTTTCTATGGGTTTCAAGTCAGCAGACTTGGAGGGCTGCCATGTATCTTAACAAAATGTCCAGGTCCTCTCGCAGAAAAACAGTCCCAAAACATTAAAGAACCAACCCTATATTTTACCGTGGGCATGAGGTACTTTTCAATATAGCTACTTCTGTGTGTGCACCAAAACCACCTCATAGAACACCATAACATAGAAGCCCCTGTCTCACTCTTTAAAAACCTCATGTTAACTCATTAATAAACTGTTTAAAGAAAAGTTAAGCACCATTCATAATTATCAGTGGTGTATGCGAAACAAAGATTTGCAAATTACATGTTAATAGGCCTACACAAAATAATACCCTACAGTCAGTCTGTGTGCACCTGCCTGCCTATTAAATTTCTGCATGTAATAGGAAACAATCTAACAATCACACCAAATATATTTGGGGGTATATATATACACACACACACACACTCACTCACTCACTCTCTCTCTCTCTCATATATATATATATATATATATATGTGTGTGTGTGTGTGTATATGTGTGTGTGTATATTTGTGTGTATATTTATTTATTTATATATATATATATATATATATATATTATGTATATAAAATATTCAACCCCAAAAAGTTGGAATATTTTGTAAAATGTAAATAAAAACAGTGCAACGAGTTTCAAATCTCATAAACTCATATGTTATTCACAGTATAACAGAAAACATATCAAATGTTTAAACTGAGTAAATGTACCATTTTAAGAAAAAAAGTTAATTTTGAATTTCATGGTCACAACAGATCTCAGAAAAGTTGGGATGGGGCGATAAAAGGCTGGAAGAGTAAGTGTTAGTAAAAAGAAACTGCTGGAGGTTAATTGGCAACAGGTCAGTAACATGATTGGGTATAAAAAGAGTATCTTAGAGAGTTTCAGAAGTAAAGATGGGCAGAGGTTCAACAATCCTTCGAAAAAGTGCATCTATGACTATGAATATCTCATCATCTACAATACATAATATCATCAAAAGATTCTGAGAATCTGGTGGAATCTCTATGTGCAAGGGACAGGGATGAAAATCAATATTGCCTGCCCGTGATTTTTGGGCCCTCATGCAGCACTGCGTTAAAAACAGGGATGATTATGTAATGTAAAACACTGCATCAGCTCAGAAACACCTCCAGAACTCACTGTCTGTGAACACAGTTCGCCGTGCCATCCACAAATGCTGGTTAAAGCTCTATCATTCAACAAAGAAGCCATATGTGAAATGCTGCTGGCTTCTCTGGGCCAAATCTCATTTACAATTAACTGAGGCAAAGTGAAAAACAGTTCTGTGGTCAGAAAAATCTACATTTTTAATTCTTTTTGGAAACCATGGACAACACGTCCTCTAAAATAAATAGGACTAAAGAGGAGAGGATCCAGCATTTTATCAGCGGTCAGTTTAAAAGCCTGCATCTCTGATGGTATGGGGGTGCATTTGTGCTTATGGAATGGGCAGCTTACACATCTGGAAAGGCACCATAAATGCTGAAAGGTATATACAGGTTTTAGCACAACATATGCTTCTATCGTATTCCATCTCGTCTTTACTTCTGAGAGACTCTGCCTTTCTAAGATACTCTTTTTTATATATACCCAATTATGTTACTGACCTTCTGCCAATTAACTTAATTAGTTGCAAAACACTTAATTTTCCAGCCTTTTGTTGCCCATTCAAATTTTTTGAGATTCAAAATTACCTTATTTTTTCCTTTAAACGGCACATTTACTCAGTTTAAACATAAGATACGTTTTCTTTGTTCTAGAGAGAGAGAGAGCGAGCGAGAAAAGTCTCTCAGCTTCATTTACATTGGCACTGTTATAATCTCAGTATCAAAATATATTTTAACAACAACCGTACTTAGATGGTTAGTCAAGATTCCTTTAGATAATACATGAAAGGTGTGGCACTGAGCAGGAATGAACCATGCATCTCTGTACAGTAAAATCATCCCATGTATAAGAAATGCATGAACAGTGGCAAATGCAGACATGCTGCATTCCTTTGCCTTTTTATACAGTTAAGAATGTGAGCAGTCATCGAAAAATATAAGGACACTTCTGCCATCACCGGTGACAGAGTTCCATGTCAATAAGAGACAGTAGTAAAGTGACGTAGAATGGCACCGCCTTGCATGGTATGAATCTTTAAAGTGATGGAAAGTCTTTGGTTTGTTTTCATTGCTGAAAAAAAATGGAGTAAAGCAGGCCTTGGGGGATGGAAGGTAATGTTAGAAAGAAAAGGGGCAACAGGTCACCCATCAGGTTATGCTTGATCAGACTGACATTTATTTTTTTGTCAGATCATATATAGCATTGTTCTAAACCACTAGTATCAGTTTAACATTCCACATTATAGAAAGTAAAATGAAAAAGCATTAAAGAAAAGCAGAATGTAGAGTTTAAAGATGTGTACATTAAGCATGTTCTTGTATATGTGAACTTATATATGTGTATACGTTTGTAATCTTAGTGGATACATTTCAATATTAAAGGATGCAATTAATTGTGTAATACAGAGCAGGGCTCTGGGGGACCTGAGTTTAAGTTGTCCTCTGTCTGGACATAAGGTGCACAATAAATGACACTGAACTGTATGCCATTGGCTTCCAAAGAGGGATGGAGGATGCTGTACAGGCTCGAGCAAATCACCACATCTGTACAGAATAATGCCCTTTTTTTTCTTTTCATTTATGTCACAGCACAATATAACCTTAAACACCACATATTTTCTTCTTCTTCAATATTCTACCCTTATGCTTATACAGTGTACAATAATATAGATACAATGCAACAATCAATTCAAAAGTATGCATTCACACATTGCCACCTGTAGGTCAGTGATTCAAGCATTTACCTACTTAAATAGATGCTGAGATAGAGGTAGACAGGAGCGCACGCTGGCTTAGTGGTTAGCACGTTCGCATCACACCTCCAGGGTCCCGGGGCTCGAGTCCCGCTGGGGCCATGTGTGTACGGAGCTTGCATGTTCTCCCCGTGCGTCGGGGGTCTCCTCCAGGCACTCCGGGCCTCCCCCAGTCCAAAGACATGCATGGTAGGCTGATTGGCGTGTCCATAGCGTATGAATGGGTGTGTGAGTGTGTATGTGATTGTGCCCTGCGATGGACTGGCACCCTGTCCAGGGTATACTCTGACTTGTGCCCGATGCCTCCTGGGATAGGCTCCAGGTTCCCTGTGACCATGATAAAGGAGTAAGCGGTAGAGGATGGATGGATGGATAGAGGTAGACAACAATAATTAGTGAGATGTTTTATTTATATTTACACCTCCTGAAAAACAGTTAAGACCAAGTTATCAGTAACAAGAAGAAATAACAGGTTGCAATGTGTTATAATAAAGGCAACAAAGGGATGAGCAGGAAGAAAATGGGGTAAATGTTCTGCCTCAACCGCTTGGACAGCCCAGGCAACATACCACTCATTCTACACACCTACACGCTCCCTCCCTCTTCGTTTACCTCCATCTCTCTTGTTCTTCTCATTACAATCCTTACTTACTTACTTACTCACTATATTTTAATATTCACTGACCCACATTATAATTATTATATATGACCTTATCATTGGTAATAAATCAACAAATAAAAAAAACATATAGAACAGGTTAAACAGTCTTGACTAACTGTTGGTACTGATTCCAGAAAAGGTGTGAATGGAAGAACGGGGATGTTTTGGGGTGATTTTAATGTAGATAGGGTTTGTGTTCGGGGCAATCAGAGGAGTAAGGAGGGGTACTAGCCTACTGATAAATGGGGTCTGCATGGTGAAGCCATCCATAATCTTAGATTATTATACACTGTTTTCTTCCCAGAGACTGAATTAGTAATGGGCAATGTCATTTCTATAGGCCTACTAAATGAACGGACATATTTTTTTATCATCTAGCCGGCAACCACAACCATTGAGATATTTTATGTAAATATGAGAATTTTGTATGATGATAAGGATGATCTGACTGTTCACCACGAAAACTAACATGAGGATGATCATCGTCATAAAGTTGTAACCAGTTGTAACCATAATAAAGTGGTGACCACTGTGCTCGCAGGCCTATGTTTAAAAGTTATAAACGCTAAAAGCCTACACACTTAGCTTTTACTATCCATCGCTGTAGTCCTGCTTCTTGGCCTACTGCGTTTAGTTGCTCCCGTTTTAGAGAGAGAGAGAGAGAGAGAAAAAACCGGTTGAACAGGTAGAGCGTAGAGGTTGGGTCGGGTTTGTTGTCACCGTTATTTCCAGGCGCATGCGCGCTGCCACCTGTTTCCTCATGAATGTGTACCTGCGCTTCAATCAACCTTTGAAATTCGTTGTGCTGTGACTCGAGTGAGCGGATCGAAATAGTTCCTCCATCGTTTTCTACATTGACCGGCGCTTGGACGGCCTAAATACGCACATTGTTGTTAAAGGAACAAGCTCTAGACGAGCGTGGAAATTACGGAAGAGAAGCCAGGGCGCGCAAAAGTGGACAAATGGTGGGAGACGCCACAGGAACCTGGAGCCTATAGGTACAAAAGTTTGTAGAGGCAGTGAGGAGGGAGGAGAACGAAACAAAATCGTCCGAGTCTCCATTAAAATCGGTTACACACCGGTCATCGTCCTACAAGCAAATCTTGTATTAGCTGTATCACCTGTGTGGTGTATTTGAGTAGTGTAGAGACTACAGCTCTGTAGTAACTACAACAGGGGGTCGGAGAGAGAGAGATAGCGGAGAGCCACCTGGAGAACTCAACATGCCTCGAGCATTCCTGGTGAAAAAGCCCAGTGTTTCACCCGGCAAAAGAAGCTGGAGTGATCTACCTGACCATGAACGAGGGGACATCTACATACCAGGTGAGGGCCACACACTCATTACATTCAATTACATAACATTTAACATAACAGAGCCTAAAAAACACAGCCCGAATAACGGTAAAAGGGAACTACACAATTTCTCATGTTCACTCTTTTGGGCTTGACTACACCATTCTATTGTTTTGTTAACAAGGATTTACAAAGCTATTCGTTACTTTTAATTATAGCCTATGTAGGCCTTTAAAAAAAAACCCCCTCAAACAGGTCCAGTTCTTAGACGGTTTATCACACATCTCTAATTAGATTTCAAAAACATTTAATTCCCGTTTGTATCTAATTAAATTAGTTTGTGGACATCATTTGACACTTTTTGTTGTTTTGAAATTGTGTGTGTGCTAAAACAATCAAGGAGCCTTTCCAGCCCGTTAAGTTGACCTTCAACCCCAGCTGCCTTCCTTGTAGACGACGTAAAATTCATTGCAACACACTGCATTGTGTACAGTTCAGTCTCGCCTATAAATCAGAACGTAACGTTTGGAAAAGCTTTTAAATCCATTTTAATTTAGGAGGTAATACAGTAGTAGCAGGGGTGGAGTGGGTTTAAGGAAACGGCGTCTTACCCACGCTTGGCCATAACCAACAGATTCATGTATGATCTTGACAAGGTTTTAGAAAAAAGCAGGTAGAGGTTTTGAGTATCAGATGACTTGCCGATTCACCTAACGGAATACGCGAAATACAATCGTCTCTTTGTGAGCCCCTTCCCCATGCTCATTCCCTACATCAGAATAAACTATTCGGCTAATAATTTACCAAATACTGATGGATGTACACTCGCAGTTAGATCATTTCCGAACAGGATGTATAGGGGTGTAATTTCTAATAGGATATTTTTTTCTCTCTCTCTCCTTTAGTTTAGACTTGTATGTGTATATATAGTGTGTGTGTGTGTGTGTATATATATATATATATATATA